>JAGFPH010002953.1:77329-111230 GCA_018207615.1 Philaenus spumarius | reverse complement strand
AAGGTTCAAACAGGGTTGGCGTGCGGAGCACGCATTGGTTTCCCCTAGTCTGTAAAAAAGAGCAGATTTTAGATATTTTCGTGAGATCTACTGTTCACAGAACTACTATTATCATACTCAATTCAAAATTGTTTCACACAAGAAGTATGCCTACCACACATAGATGTTTTCAACGCACCGCAAACCCTTCCCAGTACACACAGTACTGCGGTAAGCCAAATACGTCCACAAATCCACCCTCAATGGACGACGCTTTGTTTGTGGTTTGCGAACCGTGGTTCGATTGTTTATGTTGATATCATACAGTGCTCGACAGAACGTTTAGCAAAGCCAGTTCGACTAATGGTGACGGAAAACCACCGTGGACAAATGGTCCGCAAGATGGTCGCGTGACATTACCGGTGTGTTGTAAGAGGAATCATATATTATTACGTGGACATTTAAAATTGTTGTACCTTTGTTTGGTATTTATTAAAAGGATATAAATAAAACTTACATCATTTGAAAGGTAATGTGCCAAGAGTGTGCACAAAAACATCAAGTAAGTATGTTGCCGTTAGGTTGGGTAAAATAAAATAATTTGATCACGCAGCTGAACCGCGTGAAGAGCGAATTTTCAAAATTAACTTAAATTGGTTGATAAGTGAAAAACGAATCATTTACAAACCTATGGTTATATGCACTTTTTTCTTTATTTTCACTAGTAGAACACGGCCTGAAAGTTTCTCAATTACTTCCTGAATCACCCTGCATATAGTTTGTTGTTTGAATGCCTAAGTAGTTTCTTCTGAAGGACAAAATCTATATATATTATATAAAAGCGAAATACCACTCACTCACTCACTCATCACGATTTCTCAAAAACTACCGAACGGATTGAAATGAAATTTGGTATGCAGCTTCCTCTAGGGCCATAGGTGCTCACTAAAAAGGGGTTTAAAAAATATGCGAATTTTTAGGGGGGGGGGGTCAAAGTTATTAAAAAAACTATTTCTTCAAAACTACCGAACGGATTGGAATGAAATTCGGTAAGCAGCTTCCTCTAGGGCCATAGGTGCTTACTAAGAAAGGGTTTGAAAAAATTCGAAATTTTAGGGGGGGTTTAGGATGATCAAAGTTATTAAATCACGATTTCTTCAACACTACCGAACGGATTGGAATGTAATTAGGTACGTAGCTTCCTCTAGGACCATAAGTGTTCACTAAAAAAGAGTTTTACAAAATTGGAAATTTTAGGGGGTTTGGGGTGTAAAAATTACTAAATCACGATTTCTCCAAAATAACCGAACAGATTCGACTGCAATTTGGTATGTAGCTTCCTCTAGGGCCATAGGCGCTCGCTAATAAAGGGTTTTAAAAAAAATCGAAATTTTAGGGGGGTTTGGGGCGATCAAAGTTATTAAATTTCGATTTTTCAAAACTACCGAACGGATTGGAATGAAATTTGGTATGTAGCTTCCTCTAGGGCCATAGGTGCTCACTAAGAAAGGGTGTGAAAAATTTCGAAATTTTAGGAGGGGTTTTGGGGGAACAAAGTTACTAAAATCATAATTTCAGATCTTTTATTATTATGACAATAGTGCTTTTATTATTTAAGATGTATATATATAAAAGCCAAATACCACTCACTGACTGAACACTTAAAAAGAATACAATTACGTTAAAAAGACTGAAAATACCAACCACCACGGGTAACGCCGTACGGGTCAGCTAGTATATAATATAATGATGGGGAAAAAATTTACATTTTCAACGATTTATAACCTCAAAACATAATATCATACAGCCTAAATTAGTTTTATAACAGTTTGAAGAAAAACCTGTACGTGCTTAACATGAGAAAGCACATGCAATTTAATATTTTGTTATCAATAAAAAGGTATTACATTATGATAAATAATAATTATAATTGTACATAATTACCCAGTTAAACATAACCATAGCATAGTTAGGCAGTCCTAGATACAGATTGTTGTTTTTAAATTGTTTTTTCTGAAGTTAAATTTTCACCGAGACTTGCTAAAAAAAATAATTTGAAAGCTTTTTGTAAACTTCAGTATAAACTAAACTATTGAAAAGTTTTCACTAATAATTTATTGTTTCCACGCCAATAAATAACTATGTTTGTTTCATGATTTAATTAAACATTCCCGGAAAGTTTACGAGTTGCTTATTTACTACACTGGTCGAGACATGCACGACAGCTATAAATTATGTATTTACTGACTAAAAATACCATTGTTGCTTTTACTAACAAAATATTTCCTAGGTCACTAACAACCATTAATTTTCCCATCGATCAGCTGCGTCAAAATCAGCTGTTTTACCTATACGCTCAGCTGTTACTACACGGATGACTCGCATATAATATAGCCTGTAACGTGATATATAATCCTGATACGTCAAGACCAGGCCGTACTATATCACAGTAACTTTTTGTCGTTTGTGAACCTAAGTGAGGTTATGTTTGGTGACTGGAATGTTATGCATGGTGTGCATGAATGTGACGATCGCGTTTAAGGCTCTGTTACAGCGGGCCAAGAGTTAATGACGTTTATGAGACGAGGCTGCACTCACGACTGAAATGAGAATAGGAACTATGAGACGCTTCGGTTACCTGGGAAAGGAAAACTCCATTTTATAGCATTTATTAGCCAATTTCCATAGAAAATATGACCTGTTGCAATGACTCTTATGGTGAGACCTAAGGTGGGAGTGGTCGATCAGCACCGATCATTGTCCCCAGAACACGTTTTGAGGTGTCATACAAAAGTCCGGTCACCCATTAAAAATTTTAAAATTGTTGCACATATCAACTCCGTACTTTCAGGGACGTATTAAATTAAAAAAAAAAAAAACTATTTATTATGATTTCAAAAATGTATACGAAATCTTGGAACTGCCATCTTGAATGTAACTTTTTTTTAATAGGAAGGTAGGTGGTCATGTGATACATCATTTCCATGCATAATTTTAAGACAAAAGCAACGGTGAAATTTGCCCATCCATATCTTTAACCGATTAAAAATGGCGGCCAAAAACCAACGAAATATGTTTTCGGATTTTTCCCAATTTTGCGGTACTATTTTTATACATATATATATATATATATATATATATATATATATATACTAGCTGACACGTACGGCGTTGCCCGTGGTGGTTAGTATTTTCAGTCTTTTTAACGTAATTGTAATCTTTTGAAGTGTTCAGTTAGTGAGTGGTATTTGGCTTTTATATATATAGATCTTAAATAATAAAAGCACTATTGTCATAATAATAAAAGATCTGAAATTATGATTTGAGTAAAATTGATCCCCCCAAACCCCTCCTAAAATTTCGAAATTTTTCATACCCTTTCTTAGAGAGCGCCTAAGGCCCTAGAGGAAGCTACATACCAAATTTCATTCCAATCCGTTCGGGCGTAATTTGAGGATGATCAAAAACGCATTGAAAACGCAAGGAAAAATGCAAAAACGCCTATTTCTGGCGTAATTTTGGGAGAATCTCAAACATTTTTTAACTGACTACTTTTAGGCCTTAAACGAACCTAAGTACCAAATTTCAACATTTTCTGCTAATTAGTTCTCGAAAAAGCTGAGAAAACGCAAAAAATCGCTAGAAAAACGCGAATATTGGGCGTATCTTTGGGATGTTTTCAAAATCCGTTCTTAGTGCGCGTCTAAAGGTCCAACTGAACATGCATGCCAAATTTGAACTCATTTGGTTCAGTAGATTTTTAGTTCTGCTGATGAATGAATCAGTGCCATTTCGCTTTTATATAGATAGAATAATTATTATTCTTTTTGGGTTCATAATTAAACAAGCTTTCTAACGATATGCCACACAACGATATTTGGGAGTATTTGGTCGAACCACTCGAAATCAATTTTGAAAAAATCAAAATGGCTGTAACTCAAAAAATTTTAACGGCAAGGTAGGTCATGTGGCATTTCGTTTTAAAGGTATATTTAAAATGAAAAAAAAAATGTATTTAACATTTTTTCTATCTCTTATAGTTAACTAGAAATAAATTAAAATCTGATTTTTTTAAATAACCTGAAATCATAAAAAAATACGAGGTTTTCCATAAGAAATTCGAAAGTTTTGTCCGCCATATTGGAAAATGGTGATCTATTTTATAAATTTCAAATTCATTGTTTTAATGGTCAGTAAAGTTTGCTGTTCTTCTTGTACTTTCGGAGATCCCAATGGTGACGCAGTTAAAATAGACACCCTGTACATGTAGGTGCATATGGTATTATTATCTTTAACTCAACTATTATCCTTCATCCGATTGTGTTGACAGTTACACCATCCGATAGGTAATTAAAATAGTTAAAAAATGGAAATTGAATTTTTTTAAATATACGGTTTTTGAGTAATTTAGGTTTGAAATTTTCAAACAGCAGCCATTTTGAATGAAACTCAAGAATGGATACTATAATCGCATATTACGTTTCTTAACATAGATCATTGATAGGTTAAACGCCCTGACAAGATTAACCTCAATCAGTCAAAGATTTTTCTAAATATGAATTATTTTGAAAATTTGTAAAAAAAAACAAAATGGCGTATATCTGAAAAACGAATCTATCCGGGCCTATGGTCATATGAACAATTTTGCTTTTCTTTAGATCATCTCCTACCGTTATGCCAACCTATGGCAAAACATCCTGTATAAATTAAATAAAAAGTCCTGACTGAATGATTAATAATCAACGTACAGAAAAAACTATAATAACTAGGGACTAAGAAAGGAAGTGCGTGTATATTTGGAAGTCCACTAAAAAGGATTTTTGAAAATATTGAAACACACAAACAAAAATAAAAGACGAGACTTACAGTATTATAATTCAAACATCTGTTGTTACACATTACAAACTAAACAGCTGATTTGGATGGTAAGCTTAACACAGTTTTAGGTTAGGCCAACACATTTTTCTTGAAAGCATTTTTATTGATTACCATATCAACCAAATTGGCAAATTTAGAATCAGGTGTATTTATTCATCAAACCCAACCGTTTTTAGGTTGTTCAGTAGCAAACACAAACAACGAAAAAGGCTTACTATATTATAATTCAAACACATATCACTATTAAAATTATGCTAACTTTATTATACCTAATTGACCTGTTTGAAACACCGCTTTACCGTACCAGATTTTGATCATATGTTATAACTGAAAAATTGTCTCTAACTCTATATATAAAAATGAATGTTTGTTTCTTTGTAATCTATAGGCTCATAAACTATTCGACCGATTTCGCTAAAATTTCACAATTTACGCCAAGCATTTCCAGGACGTTAAAGACGTTAAAATCACTGCCAACAATTTGACGGCATGTTACTGCCTAACAAAATAAATTTAAGTTACTAATTATATTTAAAATCAGTATTGTGAATGTTTGTTAAATGTGTTTAAAATTGTAAATGTCAAAATATGTTGAACTTGTTCAATGACATTTAGATGTGTTGTTTAGCAAAATTATGACGAAGTACAAATATACGGATACTACACACGTGACCGTGACTGAATAAAAAGCCGAAACGGCCGTAGTGTAAAGAAATAAACGGAGACCAGAGAAGTAAGTAACTTAAATTATATTATAATTTAAAGTTCTCCAGTACGGCGAAGAATATATAAAAAGTTAAGATTACTTCAGCCTAAGGCGTTGAAATGGTGTTGCTACCACTTTACAATAAATACGTATTAAACTAACTTCCTACACTCTATAGAGCTAAAATTATGTAATATTATTTTTAAGTGATATATAAAACTATTTGTAATTGAATTACTTAAGCCAAAGGGATGAAATGGAATAAAAACCCTTAAATTAAATAGTAATCCACTTATTTTTTCAACATTCTAAAAACACCACTGCACTAATTTCATAATTTACACATATTACAGCCAATTTTCTTAGAAAATATGATCACTACAAATAGATTTAAATGGAGTCGCTACAATAAAAATTTAGCATACATGTTAAAACTGGCGCATCCTTAGTTTCATTTGATATAAAAAATGTGTACACAAACGTACCAGTAAAAGAAACTATTAACCAGCACACTGAAAACCAGCAAAACCATAAAAATTTACAAATTGATGAACTATCTGATTTACTTAATATACGTCTATCTCAGAACTATTTTCAATCCAATAACAAATATTACGCCCAAAACAACGGATTAGTCATGGGATGCCCTTTATCGAGTATCATGGCAGAAATATTTTTAAATAATATAGAAAACAATAGCATCATTAATATTAACAATAAACACAAGATATCATAGATATGTAGACGACATTATTGTTATGCACCAAGGAACTTCTAGACAAATTCAAAGTTTTGCAACATACCTCAACAGCATACATCAAAATTTAAAATTCACAACCGAAATACAGAACAACAATTCCATTAATTTTCTAGATCTAACCATAACAATATTGAATGACAAGCATAATTTCAAAATATACAGGAAACCCACTCACACAAACCATACTATTCTCGCCACCTCTAACCATCCATCTTCCCATAAAATGGCAGCCTACAATAGTTTTATACACAGACTTCGCAATATACCTATGGCACATGCAAACTTTCAAAAAGAATTCAACACAATAAAATATATTGCCACTAGTAATGGATACTCACCATCCGTTATTGATAAAATATTTAATAAACAAGAGAAGAAGTCTACCTTACAAGACCCAATACTAAATCTGAAAACAAATATATTGTTTTACAATATCACAAACAGTTAGCATACAATATAGGCAACGTTTTCCTTAAACGAGGGTATTCCACAGCGTTCAAAACCAAGAACAATTTACGAGTATTATTAACTCAAAGAAAGTGATAGGTGATAAATTTGACAGCACGGGCATTTACGAAATCTCTTGCACTGATAGCCCAATGGAATACTTTGGACAAACAGGTAGATCCTTTAGAAAGAAATTCAAAGAACATATCCCAACACCCGAAAAAATGCTACGTCAAAGAAAAGTTGAATCGAAAAACACCGAACATCTCATTCTAAACAACCATCAATATACAACGATCGATGACAATTTGAAAATACTCCACCACTGTAAAAAGGAAAACTTATGAATGCACTTGAACAATACGAGATATATAAAATGTTCAAAACTAATCCAGATGCAATACTTAACGAAAAATTACATTTCGAATCGAACTCATTATATATGATACCATAATAGCAGAAACACAATAGACCGTACTGTTCTCTTACTTTTACTAATCACAAACCAGTTCCTACATTTCTCTAAGATAAGAAATAGTTCAGTGCGAAACAGTGGGCCCAAAGGACATGTTTTTAATAAATGTGATTTTTAAATTATTTAAATGTTTTGTGTTAAGTGTTAAGTGTTCCATGACAACGGAGGATTTCCTCCAAACCACTTGATAATGGCTGAATATCCGAAACGGCCGTCGTGTACATACAACAAATTTGACTACTGACGACGGTAAGTTGTTCAAATTATATTAATAAAAATTAATTGCACTAAATTTCTACAAACTATAAAGCTAAAACTATTTAATAATATTCTTAATTGATATAAAAAAAAACATTTATAATTTAATTATTTAACCATGTACTGCCTACGTGATAGGCCTATACATCAATGCTCAATGTATCAGGTATGTCAATGGATTTAAAGGGAATAATGTTTAGGTCTATAATTAAGTCAAAGGGATGAAATGGAATAACTACCCTTATAATTAAATCTAGCAATAGCAAAGCATTTCTGTATCCGATAGTTTTATAATATAACAATAAAAAACTCTTTAATAATCCAACGTCTTTCCCGTGAAAATATCTTAGTATACAATAACCTGTTTATATTTGATCCCGCCGTGGGGTTTGTGAGCCTAGCGAGCACGGGACGGAGCCCTCTATATATTTTTTTTTTTTTTTTTTTTTTTTTTTTATACGAAGTTCCTTAACCCGGGTAGGAGTTACCAAATATAAAATAATGTAATGCGTAACGAAAAAAGTGTTATTAATTGATTGCTATGGAAATCAATATAAATACATTCAAGAAACATGTGTTTCGGTTCATAAATTTAAATTAAGAAACGATCGGTTCCGTCCGGCTTAGTTCAGATATTATCGTCAAGCGCTTTTAGGTTAGGCCTAGAAAGTAATTTTAAATCTAGGAATAAACTGAAAATAATTGTATCTATGTTGCCGTTAAAACAGGTAAAATAAATTAAATATACACACAATAATTTTAGGTTAGGCCTAGACGGATGAACCAACATTTTATGTTTATTGAATGTAGGCCTATTTACAATGAATGGACATTTAACTGTGTTTACCATCTTAGCTTTAATGTTATAACTAATTCTATACCTTTATTATAATAACATTAAACGTATGGAGGCAGTAAATATTTGTTTAAAAAAAACAAAATAATAAACGGCAATTAAAATTACGTGTGTATGTTGTAGTTAAGGCTAGTAAAATAATTGAAGAAAAGGCGGGATGAACTTCGTTCCTGACGGGGGTCCCACGACCGCACATTTACTTTTTTTTATAAAAACATCAGAAACACCTGACAAATATCATTACTAAAAGTGCATATCATTAGGTGTATTAATTGCAGCGAGAGGTCTGGATGTGTTCTAAAATTAAACAATCAAACTAGTGCAATAATCAACCTACGGGGACAATTAGCGAAATTAATTACAAAACCTGACGTGTGACGTGTTCTGGTCATTTTATTGCTTTAAATTTGTAATTAGTTGGTTTCCTGAAACTAGTTAGTTTCATAGCGGAAATTACAAACAAACATCCGCAAGCCTTATCCGAGTGTGCAAATATTATCTGTGACGTCACTCAAGTCATAGGGTTAAATTACACAGGTGGTAGGTGTAAAACTAACAGTGAGGCTTGTGTGGGATTAAAAGTAAATAGTACTTGATTTTCATCGACCTCACCCACAATGGTCTTAGAGAAATTTAAAATGTAATTACATTTTGAGTGCTTCGTCATTTTAATAGTGAACTTTTTGAAAAATAAGTTTTTACATACTGAGATACATCTAAGATGACGGACTTAACGTGAATAAGCGGTACCAGATACTTTCTCCCAGTTGAAACTTTATACCGTCCCAAGAGTAGCATAGGAGGTGGTTATTTAGAATTGCAAAAGAAGGACATACCATGGAAAATATTAGATACATGTAACACACATTCATATTATATTATTATTATTATTAAAACTATTCAATCGATTTCCAACAAATTTGCACCAAACATGTCAATTATACCTGTATAGATGCACGAAAAATGTTTTGAAAAATTTTGAAAACATCCCTTTTTTGGCAACAAAACCCCCCAAAAATCAATTATTATTATTACCTAAACGAGAATTTTAAGAAAGATGTGGTTTTCTGCATATGACAGGGTACATTAAGGGCTACAAATAAGCCAAATTTTATCAAAATCGTTAGAGCTGTTTTTGAGAAATTTTGATTTTTCTCCATTTTTTGGCCATTTTTGGGGGGTAAAACCCCTAAAAAAAATTAAATTTGAAAAAATTTAAAAAACGTCTTGAGACATTCCAGAACTACACCTACATACCAAATTTCATCCAAATCGGACCACTGGTATTGTCTCCAGCTGTGTACACATCCTAACAGAGACACGGACAGACAATACCAAAAACCCACTTTTTGGGTTCAGGCTTCAGGGAGCACCAAAACAAATAATTCCACTAAAAATATTTTTGGGTTCAGGGAGCACCAACACAGATAATTCCACTAAACAATTTTTGGGGGTTCAGGGAGCACCAACATAGATAATTCCACTAAAAATTCAAATTCAAAAATTTAGACGAAAACAATATTTTCTATATATACTACGTATGCGGGGGGGGGGGGGAGAGAAAGTAAAAATTAGGTTTTCGTATGCTTATATACTAGCACTAAACTGGTTTTAAATACACGATGTTCTTGATGTGTTCTCACAGAAAGAAATCAAGGGAAATTAGGTCAGCCAATGACTACGTATCTAAGACGAAAAGTGGCCATGTTAAAAATTCAAAGTAGGTTAAAATATAAAAGTGTGTTTGCGCCATCAGCCGCTAGGATTCGACGGTCACAGTCACATGAAAGTCGGTCCTCTCTGTCTTTCCTCCTCTTTCCATCCTTGATCCACACTCGACCATCAAAACGCGCCCCTAGAGCTTCTAGCGACTGATGGCACAAACTCACTTTTATTCCTGCTTTCCTGGTCTGGATCCTACCCATTTTAAACCGTTCGTCTTATCCCAATGATAAATAGTCATTCGGTCGGGTGACCTTTCAGGACACTAGCTGCTGGGCCAATCCATTTTTTTCTTGGAAGATATTAACAACATGGGTTCTAACATGCAAACTAAAACTCATTCATCATGAACAATGAACGCTCATTGAGTGGGACATTCTCCAATAAGGCTGGAAGATCAGTTGTCAAGAAGTGCAAGTAATTAAGAATCAAAGACTTTGCTTCTACGGTATGTTTGTGTATTGTAGACAACTACCAAGAAATTCAGTTTTTAGCAGATAAATCTGTTATCTTTTTACCTACGGGAAAATAGAAAACCCTGTTTCTTTTGCCGTTAAAAAATTTGCTTTTTTGTTACATAGAATTATTTTTAAATTTAACGGTTTTAGAGATATTTAACATTAAACATTCTTAGTTACTATCATTTTTAAATAAACAAAAAAAACAAGGGTAAAAGTTTACTTAACAAATATGTAGGCCTACACCAAATTTAAGCTTTATATCTTTTATATTACCAAAGATAGTAAGCGTTCAGATATATGTATTACAATAACATATTGTACCAACAAAATAGCTGATAATTCGAGAACCAAGCATTTCCGAACTTTTGTTTAGACTGGTGAAATTTGGGGCAGTATTTTCTAGACATCCTGTAGAACTGTCTACGAGTAGCCTAAAGCAGCAATATCAAGCATTTCAATAAACTCGGTCAGTCCTTCTGCACAATCAACTTGTAATAAAGTTTGGAAACCTCTTTGTCTAAGTTTTGACAAGTTGGCAACACTGATTAAGTTGTAACTTGTGACAACCAGTTTCATAACTGAAGGGAAACCGCAGTTATTGTTGGGATGATAAACTCCGTAACGTTGGTACGACTGTCAATCTGTAAAATTGAGTTTCGGTGAAAGTATCTATTGTTTTCGTTGCTACAAAATTCACAGTAAAATATTTTCAAGTGCCCATTAATGCGTGTTAGTATGCTTTATAAATATCACAAATTTCATTGTAATATCTTCATCCATTCTGAAGAAAGTATGATAAAACACAAATAAAGTAGTGGGTCAAAACTTACAATAAAAGGCATTTGCTTTATTGTTCTAAAGTCAAAATCTTGGCCTCACTATAAACAATACTCCAAGCTGGTGTCAAGGTTGTTGGTAAATATCAGCAACCAATAAGAACTTACTAAGGAAATTATTAATAATAATTTAAAACAATTAAATTAAATAATTATATAAATAAATCTCAGTAAAGAACGATTCGAACAAGCCAGATAGCTGTGGTAGATATTATTTCAACAGGAAGTTGTAACGGATATACCAGCTTGAATTACTTAGGACACAAATACACAGCTATGCGTTATTCCTTGTGAACAACGAATGCAGGTACGCAGCAAAAAAATACTGCAAAATATGTTAAGCTCTAAAGCCAATCAGAACAATCCATATTTGAAATTATCCAATCAGAGAAGGATACGAAAATCTTGAAATAAAGAGGTGGGAGATTTGGAGGAAAAAACGTGGTCTGTCTAAAAGAAACCTTCAAGTGAGGATCACCGGGAGCACACATTTCAAAATACATTAGTAGAATCTTATCATCATCATTTCATCATCAAACAGAACCATTATTCGAGTGCGAAATTATCCAACAGAAGTTATGAATTTATTAGAATTGCAACCATGAATTGACCAACGTAAAATTACCAAAAGAGTGCGTTCAAATCAATTAAATCAAGTGCAGTGTTTAGTGAAAATAAATAAGTCCATAAGTGCCTAGTGTGTGGGAAAGTGAGAGAGCCAAATTATGTAAGTAGCTTTAAACCAATCATTAATGTAAAACAGATCTCGGGGGTTAGTAGAATTATCAAACGAAATCTTTATATTGTAATAATTATAAGTGTCATTTTGTGGGTGAAGAAAGTATTAGGAGTATGGGCTTTTTCAATAAGAATTAGCTGATAGAGTGTTTGATTAAAGCACCTCAAAAGCAATTAGAATTGGTTCGGATATCATTAGGTAGATTTGTAAATAATCTAGCTGAGAAACCAGAAGGTAATTTATATTTCAATCCAATTTAAAGCGTTACTATTCAATAAAACATTCACTATGTTTTATAAATTTCAATCATATTAATAATGAGTTAAATTACAAATGTTTTAAAGTATTCATTTGATATCACTGTTGAAAAGGAGTAGATTCAAGATAGGACTAATGGTGTTGGAATTTAGAATAGTTGTTACATTTTCTACTAACTAACTATTAAGGAATTAACATTATAAATTTGTTCTGTTAATGTATGTTTTATTTTGAGAATGGCCAACTCAAATTTTAACTTTTAATTGTTTTATAATTTGCATTTTATTGAATTATTTACTGTAGAAATTATGTGGACATTTTAAGAATATAACAAACAATATTGTGACAAGCTCTGTAATTATTTCAACCTAGATTCATTTGTTGTTAGCCCACATGCCAAGCTAAAATTTGATCCGTAAGAAGGATCTGGTGAAGCCCCCAAAACTTTAAAATATTACAATTCAAAACACCTTGAAAACAGAATAACTTACATAACCTTACATGATAAAGTCGCCCATAACTTTACAAAAACCTTACACTGGACAGACCATGTTATTGGCACGTGCAAAAAAGTGTTTGCTGGCGTGCACACTCCGAAGAAGGTAAAAGATTGCTTGCCATTTAATGTTAGAGTGCAGTTGGTGAATACTTTTGCAAATTTTAACTATTGTGATACCTTTATGAATGACTTGACTGTGGAATCAGCTAAAAAACTTCAGCGTGAAAATGTAACGCGTAACGAAAAACCGTTATCGAATTGATTGATTGGTAATGAATGTAAATACATTGAAGAAACGTGTATTTTGATTCATCAATTTAAGTTAGGAAACGTTCGGTTCCGTCCGGCGTAGTTCGGATATTATCGTCAAGCGCTGGTATTAACAATTAAAAGTGAGTTAAATTATCTGACTATTGCAGTTTTGTAATTTAGATTCAAGAAATGGAAAGTATGTGTATGGGGGATTTTTTTCTGCGTTAGCAACGCGCCGGGTACCAGAGCTAGTAATTAAAAAATTACGCATTTAAATACTAGATTTTTCAACGATTAAAGACTTAAATACTGGGTTCTAATGAAGCCTCTCTTACAATTAAATTGTACCAGCAAGCCGTTGCTCCATGCTGGTACAGTACGATAGTGACTTTAATGCTTAAGCCTTGCACGCACGGTTGCTCCGTCTTGAATTCCGGTTACTTAACTCTCAAGTTTGTTCCAATATCTCAACTTAGACTTAACACTTAGTTTGGGTTTAAAGTTGGTGAACTGTTCCTAAACTGTCGGTTCTGTTTGAATATATTGATGGAAATAATTAACTATAAAGGAATTAATTTGAACGAAGTTCTGTTTGAATTTCGATCGAAATAGGTTGGGTTCAAATTACTGTAGTATCTTCCTTACATAATAATTCAGCATACGGTGAAAATATTGACACCTATTTCTGTAGATCTAAGTGAGCGATTATCGAGCTGTTTGTTTTAATTTAAATAAAATCTTGACATTATTATACAAAATATAAAATTTCTTTTTTATTTCTTCGTTATACCTTTGATAAGAGCACTTTTTGGGTATTTTGATTTTATACAACACTATTGATACTTAATTCTGCAGATCTGGCCGCCGATTTTCGTGCAGATTGTTTTAAAAGAAAAGAAAATCTTGTCATTATTACACAGAAATATGAAATGTAATTTTTGGAACAAAGTCCCTTAACGCGGGTTGCGATTGGAGGTAACAAAAAGAAAATGTAATGCGTAACGAAAAAAAGTGTTATTAATTGGTTGCTATGGCAATGAATGTAAATACATTCAAGAAACACGTGTTTTGATTCATAAATTTAAATTAAGAGACGATCTGTTAAGCGCTGAAATACATTTTAAGTCTTTTCATAATCTAAAATTATTGTATGTACGTTGCCGTTAAGATAGGTAAAATAAATTAAACATACACACAATAATTTTAAATTAGGCCCAGACTGATGAACCAACATTTTATGTTTATTGAATGTATTTACAATGGATGGAAATTTAACTGTGTTTACCACCTTAGCTTTGATGTTATAATTAATTCTACACCTTTATTATAATAACATTAAACGTATGGAAACAGTAAATATTTGTATAAAAAACAAATTACTAATAAACGGCAATTGAAAGATTAAAATTATGTGTGTATGTTGCCGTTAAGGGTGATGAAAGAATTGAAGAAAAGGCGTGATGAACTTCGTTCCTGACAGGGCCCCCACGACCGCACACATTTGCTTTTTATTTCATCATTCTATGTTTGATCGCACTTTTGGTTTTTTGGCACCATATTGATACCTATTTCTGTAGATCTACTCGGCCGATTTTCATTCGGTTTGTTTGAAATGGAAGAAAATAATGTTATTAATAGCTCAAAAATATGAATCTTCATTTTTATTTCATCGATTTATTTATAAGGGCACTTTTTTTGTTTTTCAAGTTTTAAGTTACAAATCTTTGATACCTATTTTTATAGATAACAGGTAGGTTGGTGCGGTTTGTTTTAAATGAAAGACAATTTTGTCATTGTAATCATGAAATGTAGGCATAATTTATATTTCATCGTATATTTAGAAGGAAACTTTTGGGGTTTTTTTGGTTTTCGGTTATCGTCCTACTCATACCAATTTCTGGAGACGTATTTTGCCCTAGGACTTGTTTTACTAATATTCAGAAACAACCTACCTCATCTGTATAATTATTGCTAGTACCTAGTATTAAATATTGCTGTACCGTCGACAGAAATGGAGATGTTAGACCTACATATTCTGATTTAAAGTTTGACCATGGCCGCCATTTTGAAACTGATTATTTGATTAAGCTGTTTATTTTACGTCAACTAGGTAGTGATGTAATTACGGGTCACTTTTAGTTTGAAATCAATCGGTTGAACAGTTTTGGAGATACAAATGTTTTACTAAACAAAATGGAAAACGGAGTATATATTAGGATCTATGATTGTCGGAAAGTTTTCGCTGTAAACGATTCAATAAACACATTTCCGAAACAGCCTGTATATTATCGCTTATAGTATAACACAGATAAAAAACAGAAGGCCTCTAAGATCGAACAGCTGTTGGAAAATATATAGATTTCGTGCAAAGAGATATAAAATGTAGACAACGCAGATCAAAGAGGTTGCGGAGTATTTGCATGAAAAGCAATATCATATCTGACAAACTGCATACAGGTGTAATTTACATGAGAGAATATCTGGTATTAGTTTTGCTGCATGGTGAATAGTATTGCGGCTTGTCAAAGTAGTAATCATGACATGCGTCATTTGTTATTTATTACATTACATATTATATATACACTCTCTGTCGTACCCGGCGTCACCCGTGGTAAAAATAAGGATTACTAATCTTGCTTTTTCATCGAAACATTAATTCGTGAAAATTATACACACTACAGTAAAATTAAAACATATTTTATACGCATTTTGTATTTTATGGATATTTTATATTAAGTTTGTTGGTTTGTTTGCCTATTTTGACTATTGTACTAACGAAGAACTGGAAATAACACCAAATGGCTGGAACCCACCTATTACAGTCACAACCAGCTTAGTACAATAATCACTTATAAAACGGCCACCGTTTAAAAGGTTTTACTGAGAATAATTCAAGAAGTAAATGTGTATTAAGAACAACGAGAATACATTGTTTACGAAGTATAAAAGCGTCCTAATTGATTAACAAAACAACGCCACTTGTTTCACTTTAGTTCAAATAAACGGTACCAGAAACTGGCACATACTTTCTCACAAACATATTTAAATTATTAAACAGATTCACTGTGACTTCATAATTGTATTAAAGTAGGAGAGGGAATACACTAAAGTAGGAGAGTAACTAATAAATATTATTATTATTAGCTAGAGAGAAAACTATTTAATCGATTTCGAACAAATTTGCACCAAACATGTCAATTAGGCCTGTATAGATACACGAAAAAAGGTTTTGAAAAGTTTGAAAAACATCCCCTTTTTGGCAAAACACCCCCAAAGATCTGTTATTATTATTATTATTATTAGCTAAACGATAATTTTTAGAAAAGATGCGGTTTTTTGCATATGATAGGGCTACAAAGAAGCAAAATTTTATAAAAATTGGTAGAGCCGTTTTTTATTTAAAAAAATAATAACTGATTTTTTTAGGGGGTTTTGGCCAAAAAGGCGGTTGTTTTTCAACATTTTTCAAAACCGTTTTTCGTGCATCTATACAGGCCTAATTGACATGTTTGGTGCAAATTTGTTCGAAATCGATCGAATAGTTTTCTCTCTAGCTTTGTATACATACAGCACATCAAAATTTAGACATTCATAAAGACAGACATTTTATTTTTAAAAACCCCCTTTTTTGGACTCAGGGGGTCCCAAAACGGATATTTCCACAAAAATCTCAACATCGATTTTTTTTGCGATCACTATACTTTCTCTATACTATAGTATAGAGAGAAAGTAAAATGGTGAGAAATAAAATTTGTTTACCTTCTACAGAAATTATTGCCTTTTCAAATCTCCCGAGATTATTTATTTAAATAAAGAAGAAATGTTTAAACGAACTCATCCGAGCAATTTAGATAACCAAGGAGTGAACCAAATTTGGACTACATCATACGTAAAATGCGGCGTTAGTGTACTGCATGTACATATATACATATAAGTACACCCATATATGTACATGCAGTACATGTATAAACATTATTATTTACACCCCCAAATCGTGTTCTGGAGACCATGATCAGTGCTCATTGACTATAGTCACTGCAATAGCTAAACTTTCATATGGTCATTCACTAACTAGCTTCGTCAGAAACATTCAACAAACCCTTATCAAGAACATGTTCAAAGGTCTTCAACAAAGCTACAAATTGCTTAAAAGCTTAATGAAGGGCACATAGAATATGTTTTTGTTGAAGACTTAAGTTTCAGCTTCCTTTTAATTTTCAAGTCCAGTAACATTAGTTCAAAAATGGACCGAGCCTGTAGGACAGTCATTTAGCGCAACCCTATACAGTGCCAAGTAAGATAAAAAATCCTCACTGCATGAAATGTGACACGTAACTTTTGCGAAATACCTAATGAAGACCCAACTCAACCGCCCACTAAAGATGCAGCTATGAATGGGCCATCCTATGCAGGCATGGGATACTTCCAGTCCCAACGAACGTTGAAGCGGCACACCAGAGCTGTGCAAAAGGGATACAAAGGAGGTTGCACTTGTCGGAGTGAACTTTTCAACAATTTGCTACAACAGTAAAGGGGCTTTGAAGAAGTAGAAACACAAATAAGCTACAAGCATTGTGACTTGGACGAGAAGGTTTACAATAAAGAGGACGAAGTAAAAAGGAAAATTAAAGGACCACTAGTAAAACTTTCCAAAATCTTTTGAGCTTTTACATTGGTGGGTATGTTGATTTTGTTGTCGTTATACTACACTGCAACTAAATGTCATTGGTATTTATTTTTCAAAATAAACACAAATGTTTAGTTCTGTTGTATTCTTGTTTTTTTATTCAAATATTTATATAACAAAATATTTGTTTACTTTTATCATTTAGATTTCTTATCATCAGGTAATCAGTAGATGCCGAATTTGGTTTTACAAAATTGTTTAAGGATGAGTTTTTTTCTGTAGGATGGATGTTTTTTTTAATTATTTGTGAAAATAAGTACTCACGTAGGCTATTAAAAGCTGCATATGTGTACGAAATATATTAGTTGACCGAGCGAAGCGAGGTCTCCGTTTTAGCTCGACCGTTCGTCATTTCGTCTGTGTGTCTGTCTGTCTCACGATTACGGCCAAACGCCTTGACCGATTTTGATGATTTTTTTTCATAAATGTCCCTTATTCCTAGGCCGAGCGATGTATACGGGGTTTTCCATTTTTTATTTTTAAATCCTTAAATAAAATAAAAATGGCTGCCGGACCGTTTCTCTCAGAGTAAGCTTTTTTCCAAAGCCAGATTGTGGCTTAACCGTAAGTCGAATTTAAAAACTAATAGCATTTTGCGAGTAGCAAATTTGATTTTAAACAAAATTGTATTCTTGATTTTTTTCCGTATTTCTAACGGTAAGCTCACAAAATGGCTGTAAACTTCAAATTTGTTAAAAATCGTCAAAGTTTTTGTATTTTAACTATGTTTTATACGTTTATTCTAAACCAATTCAAAAGTGTTCCATAGCTTTTTTGTAGATAAAGGTTCAAAAAATTAATATATGCCAATAAAAAAAATGATGGAAGTAAAATTAACAAAGTTATTAGCTCAAGAACCAAGCATGTTCAGTAACGAAAGGAAAAAGTTCAATTTTAGGCCTACATAAAAAGTAGTAAAAATTATTGTAATTTTTTCGTAAATGTGAAAAAGTTTCGTAATTTAGTTCTAAATAGAACTGTATAAAAATATTTTTCAATTTCAAATTTATTACTTTGAAAACACCAGTTTTTACGTTCCTAATACAAGACTGCTAACAAAACTAGGCCTGTTTTTAATAATAATTTAGGAATATATCCTTTATCCAAAAATGACATATTATTATAAGAAAGTGTAGAGGATAAAATCAAAGAATTGAACTGTATACTTGTAAATTATTATTTTATAAAAGTATTTGACTTAGCTTTACTTGAATTACAAAATGAGATGAAACAAATGACATCGTTTGTTTTCATCATTTCTAATATTGGAATATAATATGGAATTGTAAATACATTGTTAATTTTATTTATTTAAGTATGTAAATATTTAATACCATGTTTCAACTCAATAACGCGTTATTTTTAACTACCTTACTCATTATTAACCTAATTAAAAAACAATGCCCCCTAAAAGAAAATCTTTAGCAGTTAAAGCTCAAGAAAAGAAAAAAACGAGAACTAGAAACCCCGGAATAGCGGGAATTGCAAAATAATGTTTCACTGGCTAAACCTTCTGCTTATTTCCTTACTGACACACTTTTTTTAACCTAAGCTCAAAACCTCATTTGATATTTCAACGAGCGAGGTCTACTGTTCACAGAACTACTAGTAGAATTCGCTTGCACCTCCAGCTTCGACTCAAGACCTCCTTCCTTTCACTCGCAGTGAAGAAACTCATTTTGCGAGTTTGCACCTCCAACTTGCAGCCTCGGGTTATGGACTGCTTCGTTTCGCTCGCAGCATACAAACTCGGCCTTCGGGATAGGATCAGAAAATGCACCCACGGTAAAATTACCCACTTGGATTTGAACCGGGTACTTGTATGGTGTTTTACATTTTTTCATGCTTCAGGTAGTTTGATCTTTTTGGCTAACGAACCGGTCCGAGAGAAAACCAACGTTTGTACCACATTTAGATCAAATCTAACTTAAAATTCAGCCATTAGAGTGGGAACGTATATAATATATTATAATATTTAATCACACCCCAAAAATATTTTGGCGACCATGATCGGTGCTCATTTACTACTCCCACCTTAGGTCTCATCATAAAGGTCACTGCAATAGCTCATCATTCCTTATTGAAATTCAATAAAAAGTACAAAAAAATTATGTTTGTGGTCCCACATCTGAAACTCAATAGGAGAAATGGTACAGACTTCAAATCCTTTTACTTTCTCACTATACTATAGTATAGAGAAAGTATAGTGATCGCAAAAAAAATCGATGTTGAGATTTTTGTGGAAATATCCGTTTTGGGACCCCCTGAGTCCAAAAAAGTGGTTTTTACAAAATGTCTGTCTGTATGTATGTATGTATATATGTATGTCTGTATGTATGTCTGTATGTAGACAAAGCTAGAGAGAAAACTATGCTATCGATTTCAACCAAATTTGCACCAGACATGTCCAGTACGCCTGTATAGATGCACGAAAAAGGGTTTTGAACAATTTTGAAAAACAACCCCCTTTTTGGCCAAAAAACCCCCAAAAATACAGTTATTATTTTTTTATAAAAAAACGGCTCTAACGATTTTGATAAAATTAGGCTTATTTGTAGCCTTTAATGTGCCCTACCATATAAAAAAACCCGCATCTTTCTAAAAATTCTCGTTTAGCTAATAATAATAATAATAACTGATTTTTGGGGTTTTTTTGGCCATAAAGGGGGTTGTTTTTCAAAATTTTTCAAGACCTTTTTACGTGCATCTATAAAGACCTAATTGACGTGTTTGGTGCAAATTTGTTCGCAATCGATCGAATAGTTTTCTCTCTAGCTAATAATAATAATATTTATTAGTTTTAATCGCCTACTTTAATAAAAGTATACAAAGCTAGAGAGAAAACTATTCGATCGATTTCAACCAAATTTGCACCAGACATGTCCAGTAGGCTTGTATAGATGCACGAAAAAGGGGTTTGAAAATTTTTGAAAAACAACCCCCTTTTTGGCCAAACAACCCCCAAAAAATTAATTATTATTGTTTTATAAAAAAACGGCTCTAAAATTTTTGATAAAATTTGGCTTATTTGTAGCCTTTAATGTGCCCTACCATATGCAAAAACCCGCATCTTTCTAAAAATTCTCGTTTAGCTAATAATAATAACTGATTTTTGGGGTTTTTTTGGCCATGAAGGGGGTTGTTTTTCAAAATTTTTCAAAACCTTTTTACGTGCATCTATAAAGTCCTAATTGACGTGTTTGGTGCAAATTTGTTCGAAATCGATCGAATAGTTTTCTGTCTAGATAATAATAATAATATTTATTAGTTAATCTCCAACTTTAATAAAAAAAACTCTCCTACCCCACCCTACAAGTCACTGTGAATCTGCTTAGTAATTTAAATATGTTTGTGAGAAAGTATGTGCCAGTTCCTGGTACCGTTTATTAGTTCTATGTAAAGCAAAACGACTGCAAATATTTCTAGCCTACAGGAATTATTTCGTGGCGAAACCGTATTTTACTGGCCTATTTGTGTATCTGTCCAAATTAAAACATTTAAAACTATTGCAATCTCAGCACGGTCTCGTCCTAAAGTTTATCTGTTTCACACAACACCCTGTCAGTTTAAAACATTCATAATTCAGCACAAAGCGAACAACCGCAGTCCTGCTTAATGCACTTACAATGAATGTCCCTCCAGGATTTACTAGCGCCGGTTAACCAAACTAATTTACTTAGCCAACATTTATACGTGTCCTGGGATTGTCTGCAATAGCTGATTCAATGTCAAGTGACCGGTAATAATATTTGTTAATCCTAATAGAGAAATTTAGTGCTTGTATATAATTTTAACCCCTTCAATTGTAAACAGGCAATTTGCAGCGCACACAAGCGTCGAAACTGCCTACACCTTGTAAATCAGGCTTGAATATTTCAGTATTGTATTTTAATGTTTCTTCTATTTTAATATACAGGGTGTCTTGCAACCATATGAACAAACTTTATCTGGTTATTCAGCATGTCAAAAGAAACAAAAAATTTAGTATAACAAGTGTCCTATCTCATTCCGTTTTCGGTCTGTCTGTCTGTATGTGTTTTTTACAAAATACTTAATATTTTTAGAAGTAGAAAAGATATTGAGCTCAAACTTTGTACACCTATTTGTCGCGTAACTTTTTATCACTGTACGAAAAATTAGAACAATATGTTAAATATTTTTAAAATGGCGGCCGTTTATAATTTTTAATGTCAAATATCTCAAAAACCGCTAACTTTACAAAAACATAAGAAGAGACACAAAAAGGTTTACTTTTTTAATGACAAACTCAATGGTTTTTTTATTTTGTCTGTAGCTCAAAAGACAGAAGAGATATTGACCAAAAAAAGGAAAAATGTATTTCTTGGTAGTTGTCAACAATACCCAGAATTAATCTAGAAACAAAATATTTTAAAGTTATTTTGAGCTAAAATAATGAGTTATTTGCATAATGTTCCGAGCACTTTCTGAGCTGATTCCACTAGCAAAAATAACGAAAAAAGTTAATTTATTCAAAGGTCTGGAAATGCTTCGTTAGAGAGTTACAGCTGGCGAAAGATAAAGTATGTTTATATGGTTGCAAGACACCCTGTATATTTTATTAGGAAACAATTTAATAGAAGAATTGCTACAAGAAAGGTTACTTCAATATGTAATGTTTTGGTACAAAGAATACTGGGGGAAACAATGCGTGCTCCGCATGCCAACTCCAGTCTGCGCTCTGCTCGTAAAACTACAAATTGTAAAATGTAGCACATTTACAGAATGTACCACGAAAAACGGAGAACTTTCAGGGATTGTCCCGTTGGTTAAACTAATGACAAATTCATAAACATAGTTCCGGAAACGCCTCTTTTACCAGTTATCCGCCATTTTGTTTTTTAGCGATTTTCCGTAGAAAAGCTGAGCTATTGCAGTGACTCTTATGGCGAAACCTAAGGTCGGAAGTGGCCAATGAGCACTGATCATGGTCCCCAGAACACGTTTTGTGTATCATTAAAATTGTATTTATATATATGTATATATGTGTTTGCACTCTAACTGCCTTATTTTACGTACGATTTGGTCCAAATTTGGTACACGCGTTGGTTTTCTAAGTGGCTCTAAGGTTTTCTATTTTTTTTTCATCTAGAATTGATCTTTTTTGGGATTTTATGTAAACAAATACATATAGGGACCAGAGATGTAGGTGTGAACCTAAAGGTAATAATTCATCAACCGCCACTGGTGTTGGGTGATCGCCTTGATGACACTGTCCTATATTTTCAAGGATGAAGCGATACCAAAAGAAAAGCTAGTACGTAGAGTGGAGCTCTGCAGCTTGGAGGGCTGCTGTCAAGTCAGTAATATTACTTCACTCCTGTAATGGATTTAGCAGGAATAAAACCATGTTGAGCCGAAGACAAATACGATTTCATATGACATATCACAAACAAACAATGACAAACACAAACAGTTATGTTACTTAAATTACTTTTTGTTTAGTCCTATGATAGAAAAGTGTATAGAATTACCTCACTTTATGTAAGCGCTTCTACTGCGTATTCACAACCCCTTGACAAGTGTACCACTTTGCTGGATAGCTTTCCTGCAAAAAAAAATTACCAAGTTTCAGAATATAAACTGTATAACAATTAATTATAAACTGAAAATAACAGCGGCCAAGGAATACTATAGACTGGCAAAGCCCATGTACAACGCATTAAGGGAATTGAAGCCGACCACGCCCACTCATAGGTGAAAACACCGGATTCTCTGTCCGCGACCGGTACACATTTTAATTCGCCGCGTTTCATTAACACCGTTTGAACACACACTTAGTGTTGAGATAACATTCTGAAATTTTTTAATATTGCTTAAACACTATGACCATTCTGATGGTATCAAACAAAAATACAAAAATATATTTTATGTAGCGGGAAAAAATATAAAACAAAGAGAGTCAATGTTGTGTTTAGACATATGATATGAAATTTAGACATAGCGAGAAAGTTTTTTATTTTTTGGGCAGGTGATTTGTCAAAGAGTAAGAGTTGTTGGAAATCAACCAAAAAAGAAAAAATTATTCTTTACATTTCTTTGTAAAATGATTAGTTTAGCCTGTAGTCTGTGGTATAGTGACGAGTTTTGTTGATTGTTTAGTGAACCGGCGGGCTGACAACACCATTGTTAATCTACTGCATCTACAAGTCTTGTCATTAATTTATAGCGCTTTTGCTTGTTCTATCACTATATTGTACCATACATTCATGGTATGAGTAATTATAATTTAAGACAAATTGTTAATACAGGGTGTTGAAAATGTCTGGAACCACCATTATATCTGATGAGTGGTTAAAGAAAAACAATTCATATTTTGTGTACGGATATACTATGGTTTTACTTCGGGACTGCATCGCACCTCCTCGCGCTCATTTAAAAAACAATTTCATAATGATGTAATCATTTTATCACAAATCGGTGAATTGGATAGTTTAGATCAATTCATTGGCTACAACTTTCCCGCTGGAAGTTTGTTTATAACCCAAAAATAAAAAATTCCCTCGCTTAGTAACTTTGCCATGTCAGTCTGTGATAAATCTCAAATATTTTCAATTATTAAAATTCGAAATACCTGTTAAAATAAAAGTTTTTTATACTGTTAGAATCCGTACTTTATGTAGATTAAGAATATATAAATTTTATTTTACTGAAGCCTTTCCATCGAGTTACAACAGCGATTTAACGACTGCGCGCCCATTACTGAAATATTACCAGCTTTTGTGTTTCAGCATGGTGACGTCATAGGCGATCGATACTGGGTCACTGTAAATGATCAAAATGGTATAGCCCTTGTTTTAGAACCCTGAAGCGGACACAGTAAATGATTTATTATACTTTATGGTCCGGTGCAAAGGTATGGCAAGATTAAATATAAAGAATTAAAGGAATTATGCGATGTATAAGCATTTCAAACTTGAATCGCTCAGCTATCCGTGGCAATGCAGTGTACTAGACAAAACCCGATATTTCTAAATAACTACTTGTAGTGCAACTCAAATTGGTGCCACTTACTCTGCATGTGTTCTTCTTCATATTCACGTATATTTATGTTTGTAAGTGGCCCAGAAGCAAAGGGAAATAGATTTTTAGATCGGTTAATACAAAAACTGCCCATTGTACCACCGTAAATCCACCTAAATTTTAATAATTCGACCGCACTGCTGAACCGCTGACGTGAGTTGAGTGAAATTTCCTTAACTAAGTTTATTTATGTTTTAGGGTTTCAACCAACAATTTGGGAAATAGTTTGACACTAATTAAATAGTACTGAGTTTGACATTAATTAAGAACAGAACCTTGTTTTCAATAAGAAATCAACATCATATATAAATGTAATATTTAAGTTTTGTATCAATTAGCGCGTTCACTGCTAAGGACGCACATGTGAGCTTGACACTGAACACTATGAGAAGCGGCCGACGCACAGTGCATTGCACGCCAACTGGGAGTATTTTCAATTAGCAATGCATTGCGTGCTTCGTACGCCAACCAAAGTATTGGAAGTATTTTCAATACGCAATGCATGCGTGCTTCGGACGCCAATTTTAAGCCTATGTTAGGAGAGTGACTAATAAATATTACTATTATTAGCTAAACGAGAATTTTTTGAAACATGCTGTTTTTACTTTCTCCATCCTATACGTAGTATATGGAGGAAGTATTGTTTTCGTAAAAATGTTCGAATTTGAATTTTCAGTTGAATTATCTGTTTTGGTGCTCCCAGAACCCCAAAAAATTGTTTAGTGCAATTATCTGTGTTGGTGCTCCCTGAACCCAAAAATATTTTTAGTGGAATTTTTTGTTTTTGGTGCTCCCTGAACCGAAAAAAGTGTTTTTAGAGTGGTGTCTGTCTGTCAGTCTGTCTGTATGTATACACGACCAGAGAGGACACTATTGGTCCGATTTTCATGAAATTTGATATGTAGGTACTAAACCCTAATATCTCTAAGCGTTTTTTTCATTTTTTGGAATTTTCAATTTTTATTTGTAATTTACCCCTAAAAACCCATAAAAACGACAAAAATGCAAATTTCTCAAAAACGGCTCTAACGATTTTGATCAAATTTTCAGTATTTATAGTGCTTAAGATGCCAAACAAAATGACACCACCCGCTTTTATCAAAACTTCGGCGTTTTATAATTATGGGGAAATGTTTGAAAATAAACAAGTTTGTGTTGTTAATCTAACATCGCGGCAGCGGCCGCACTGGGTAGCACCACGGTAGCGAGCACGGCCAGTAATTCAAAGGTCGCGCGATCGAATCCCGCCTAAGACGATCATTTTTTTATACGATTGACGTAGGTAGAATATTACTTTTTGGTTTTGTTCTAAAAAGTAGTAAATAAAATGATTAAAAACAATATTATTTTGACTACAGTAAGTTGGGAGAAAGTTTGTGTCAGTTAACTGATACCGTTTATTTGCATGTGGTAGGGTACATTAAGGGCTACAAATAAGCCATATTTGATCAAAATCGTTAGAACCGTGTTTTTTATTTTAAAATAATAACTGATTTTTTAGGAGATTTTTGGCGATTTTTTAGGATCTACTCACGAAGGCGCTGAATATATATATTACGACGAAATATATTAGTAGAATTTGTTTGCATCTAAACCTCCAGCTTCGAGTAACGCGCTCTTTCGTTCCGCTCGCAGCGGAAAACTTCGATTTGACTCTGGTTATGGACCGCTTTGCTTCTCCCGCGGCGTACAAATTTGGCCGCCGGCCTCGAATCCGAAGATTCCCCCACGGTAAAATTCCCCACCTGGTTCTTTTATGGTATTTTACTTTTTGATCGATTTTGTGGAAACCAAGCGAGATACAACGTAGTGTAAAAAAACAAAATGTGTAAAATAATATCCCGCATTTTTACTACGTATAGTAATACGTACTATATACGGGATCCATATACAGGGTGGACCAGCTAAAGTGTGACAATAGCTAACTTTTAAAATACGATTCGGACAAAAATGTTTAAATATAACATCTGACCCTAATTTTTGATACCTTTTGGACTGTGTATACATTTTTTTTTAAATCCGCCATTTTCAATCCAAAATGGCGGCCAACTTCATTTTTTTAAATGTAAAGCCCCCATTTGTATGACGTTTTTGGATTTTATGGGTAATTTTAAGACTTTTTTGTTCTTTAGATTTTTTTGATAAACCTAACGGTTCGCCTGTAAAATGAAGTCGAAGTTTCATTTTTTTACAGCTAATCTCACTCATAAAGGTTACAATAACCAACTTTTAAACCATATTCTTAGCCCTTTTTTTTTATCAGTATGGATAGACCCATTATGAAAAAACCTGTTCTTTAGTCTTAAAATGGCCATTCGAGACTTTGGTGGTTGGTTTGGAAAACGCACCGAAAACAAATTTGATGCATCTCTGTAGTTTCCTCTACACTCTCCTAATTATGAGGAACATACTGTAAGCTTCTTCATATGCAATCATTTTGCAAATACAACTCACACAAAAACACAATAAATTTGAAAGTCAGTACCTTAGAAGTTAACAGTACTGTGGTATAAACTAGATTAAACGGCAACAATGAAGAATCCGGAAACAGCTGTTGCATTGTTGTAAAACGATAACCAGTGTGACTGCTTTATTTCAAAGGCGTTTAAATACAAACCACTTTAACAATACTAATTTTAGTATGTGTCCTAAATTGCTAAATTGCGTTTGAAAGCTTTAATTAAATTTTACGGAAGAGTGATGGTTTGATATTTTATTGTACTAATTTGATTTAAACAAAGTTTGTTGTCTGAAGCATGGTTTAGATGTTGGTTATTGTAACCTTTATGAGTGGTTAGTTGTAAGAAAATGATACTTCGACTTCATTTTACAGGAGAACCGTTAGGTTTATCAAAAAAATGTAAAGAACAAAAAAGTCTTAAAATTGCCCATAAAATCAAAAAACGTCATACAAATGGGGGGTTTCCATTTAAAAAAATGAAGTTGGCCACCATTTTGTGTTGAAAATGGCGCATTTTGAAAAAGATTTATACACAGTCCAAAAGGTATCAACAATTAAGGGCAGATGTTCTATTTAAACATTTTTGTCCGAATCGTATTTTAAAAGTTAGCTATTGTCACACTTTAGCTGGTCCACCCTGTATACTACGTATAGATGGGAGAAAGTATTGTTTTCGTCCAAATTTTCGAATTTGAATTTTTAGTGGAATTATCTGTTTTGGTGATCCCTGAACTCCAAAAAAAAATGTTTAGTAGAATTATCTGTGTTGGTGCTCCCTGAGCCCAAAAATATTTTTAGTGGAATCATTTGTTTTGATGCTCCCTGAATCCAAAAAAGTGGTTTTTTGGTGATGTCAGTCCGTGTGTCTGTTAGGGTGTGTACAGAGCTGGTCCGATTTTGATGAAATTTGGTATGTAGGTGTAGTTCTGGAATATCTTCAGGCTTTTTATTCATTTTTATTTTTAAGTTGTTTTACCCCAAAAAATGGCCAAAAGACGAGAAAAATCTAAATTTCTCAAAAACTGCTCTAACAATTTTGATAAAATTTTGCTTATTTTTAGCCCTTAATGTACCCCGCCATATGCAAAAACCCGCATCATTCTAAAAATTCTCGTTTAACTAATAATAATAATAACAGATTTTTGGGGGTTTTTGGCCAAAATGAGGGTTGTTTTTAAAAAATGTTCAAAACATTTTTTCGTGCATCTATACAGGCCTAATTGACATGTTTGGTGCAAATTTGTTCGAAATCGATCGAATAGTTTTAATAATAATAATAATAATAATAATAGTAATAATATTATAATATAATATGGATGTGTGTTACATGCATATAATATTTTCCATGGTATGTTACTTTTCAATTCTAAATAACCACCTCCTATGCTACTCTTGGGAAGGTATGAAGTTTCAACTGGGAGAAAATATGTGGCAGTTATCTGGTACCGTTTATTTTAGATAAAAGCACAAAAAAGTTTCATTCGAGCACAAAAAATCTGAAAAATAGTTACTTTCGGTCAAAAAACGTGCTTCCGGTCGATGGATTTTTTCACTAACGAACAAGTCCGAGCGACTTAAACAACCAACGTGTGTACCAAATTTGGACCAAATAGTACCGGTACTTAAAATTCAGCTATTAGAGTGCAAACCTATATATAACATTTTTTATGACAACCCGAAACGTGTTCTGGGAATCATGATCGGTGCTCATTTACTACTCCCGACCTTAGGTCTTACCATAAGGGTCACTGCAGAGCTCATCTATCTATGGGAGTTCGCTAAAAAAACATCATACTCTTTTAAATAACACAATCATGAAAAAAAGTACTTCTTAAGGAATATCATCAATTTCAAACTACCTCTGCAATGGCCGAATTGTTGACGTTTTATTTTTTTTTTAGGTATACGATAAAATTTTAAAAAGTTAAGTTGTTTATTTTTGTTACAATATTCAAATCATAAAAAAAATAGTACAAACCTACATATGCGAATTTATTAAAATAAGCGACCCTTTTCAGTGCAACATCCCCTCAATATAACATTTTAAAATATTATAGCCCGTCCTGCAGGATCATGTACTGCACTAATGCTATTAGATTCAATTTACAACAAACAAAGCAAGAGATGTTGAAATATTAACAACAGAAATGTATTAAGCCATGATGAGGAAACCTCGCTAGAACAAAGATTGTTAAGTCTTTCAGTTTAATTTCACCTCATTCATTAAATTGCAAAGTTTCAGGGCTGTAATCCCCCGTAATAGAAGTTGTAATTAAGGACTCTTGATGAAAAGCAAGAGGAATAAATGCAGAATAGAAATACAGCTGATGTCGAAACTTTTAAGATTAGATATTATTGTGAATGTAACTTTGTACTCATACTTGCTGAGTGTTTGGAAAATGTAATTTAGACTCGTCATCAACCCTTCTGCGTAAATGACGTACACAGTACGACGATGTATTTCTATTATAACTGTGCCATGACGAACGCTGTGCGTCCATTGGGGTTCACTTAAATATCGTAGTAAAATGTTGCAAATTAATAGAAAGTCAAAGAACCAATAACTACAGTCGGGAGCACGAAATAAGGCGGGTGAGAATGTTTGTGCTGTTGCCAGACATGGGAGTGGCAAAGCTAGGAATGGTATAAAATCGCTTTGCCAGTCCCATGTCTTCTCATTGGAGCGAAAAAATTCTCATCCGCCTTATTTCGTGCTCCCGACTGAAGTCATATCCTGTCAACTTGTGGGTCAAAAGCGGGTCAACCACTGTTTGCTTTACGACCATCCTTTTACCACAAAAGTCTGGGTATGAGACAGTTATGGCATTTATTTAATTAATATGAAAGCTTTTTGTGATTTACAATTTACAAATACTGAATCTGAATTATAATTAATAAATCAAATGAAAGAGCAATTGAAACAGTGTTTTGCTACATCTATGCTCATACGCATACACTTTTTCCTCTGCCTTCCGTTAGAAAGTTCTAGTAGCGAAAATGGCGACTAGTGAACTGAAAGCTATTTTGTTTTACAGTTTGCAAAGTATTTGTATTATAAATAACACATCAAATGAAAGAGAAACTTAAATAGTTTTTTCTGCAAGTTTTCAATGTGAGTTCGTCCCAAACATTGTTCAGTATCTGGAATAATTTTTGCAACCGCTTCAATCCTGTTTCTTAAGTCGGGTAGGTCGGCTGGTCACAGAGACATACGTAATTGAGGAAGGGCCATAGATTTAGCGCATCAAGGTGAAACACAACAGTTACAATTGCTTCAGCAAAAAAGAAAAGCCCATGAACGTTCCTCCAGCAGTTTGTTGGAGTCTCGTTGCAACTGTGGGGACTTGCTGACCCCACCCATATGAAATGATGATTCCTCACTGAAGACGACACGATCCAGACGTCACTGGAATTGTCAATTCACGACTAGACTTCCGAACTGATTTCTTGTGGATACGCGTGAAAGGTTCTCTCACGTGTTCAACACGTTCTTCAGTGACTCTTGGTCGTCCCTTACTGTTTGCAAAGAAAGCTGGTGTCTTCAAGCTGATGGTACCATCTACGGATGTTGTTACCACTTGAAGGACTACATTTGACCTTAATACGGAACGCCCGTTGCACTGTAACTACAGATTCAGTCCGTGCAAACTGTAAAACACAAAAAGCTTTCTGTTTACTAGTCGCCATCTTTGCTACTAGTGATTTCTAGCGGAAGACAGAGGAAACAGTACATGCGCATGCGCACAAGTGTACCAACAAAACTGTTTGAGTTGCTCTTTCATTTGATGTATTATTTATAATTAATTGTAAGTTAAATGTATTAAATACTACAGAGACATAAAACCCCGATAATTATTTTGAAACAGCCAATACTTTCGATCCATTTTACTTTCTCACTACACTATAGTATAGAGAAAGTATAGTGATCGCAAAAAAATCGATATTGAGATTTTTGGGGAAATATCCGTTTTGGGGCCCACTGAGTCCAAATAAGTGGTTTTTACAAAATGTCTGTCTGTATGTACGTCTGTATGTAAGTATGCATGTATGTATGTCTGTATGTATACAAAGCTAGAGCAAAAACTATTCGATCGATTTCAAACAAATGTGCACCAGACATGTGAAGTAGGCCTATATAGATGCACGAAAAACGGTTTTGAAACATTTTGAAAAACAACCCCCTTTTTATTAAAAAAAAAAAAACAAAAACTCAGTTATTATTTTTTTATTTAAAAACGGCTCTAACGATTTTGATAAAATTTGACTTATTTTTAGCCTTTAATGTACCCTACCATATGCAAAAAACTACATCTTTCTAAACATTTTCGTTTAACTAATAATAATAATAATAATAATAACAGATTTTTTGGGGTTTTTTGGCCATAAAGGGAGTTGTTTTTAAAAGATGTTCAAAACCTTTTATCGTGCATCTATACAGGCCTAATTGACGTGTTTGGGGCAAATTTGTTCGAAATCGATCGAATAGTATTCTCTCTAGATAATAATAATAATAATATTTATTAGTTAATCTCCTTCTTTAATAAAAAATCACCTCTCCTACCCCACCCTACAAGTCACAGTGAATCTGTTTATTAATTTAAATATGTTTGTGAGAAAGTATGGGCCAGTTCCTGGTACCGTTTATTTTTTAATGTGAATAAATGTTATTTATCAAAACTAGTTTCCAAATATAATGCACAATTTCGGGTAATAAAAGGCAAACGAAATAGTATTTTGATGAAATACTGTTGTGTCGCTTCGACTCGAAAACTCTCTTTAAACCTTCTCTTCTTATCAAATTGTTCTTATCAGTGTCCCTACGTTAAACAACATTGTAACACATTCCCACGCCAGCTTTTGTAAGGCAAAATCTCCCTCTGACTTGGCTATTCAGTGATGTGTATTTAAACCACACCAAAGTTAGTAAACCGTTGACAAACTTCGTAAGTCCATTTTAATCAGAATGTTGTGTTTGAGTTGATGATAAAATCAAAACCGTTGGAATAACTAGTTCACAAACTTAAATCAAATCTAAGTGTTAAGTTCAGATATTGAATTGCGGGATAAACCAACCCGAAGTCCTTGTTTGGAGTTGTTCGTGGAACAGCCGGTGTTTAAGGCAGAGTGTCGTAACCAAAAACCATAGCGTTTTAGAATAGTTCTGAATAAACTTTAATGACAATATTTAAAAACAGAAAAGCAGGATATGGATATATAAATGTTATACTATCTAAGGTACTGGCTTCATCGGAACTATGTATATGTCAATTTTATCGAATTTACAAAGGAAATATGAGCTATTTCAGTGATTTTTTATGTATCTATACTAATATTATAAAGAGGTAACATTTGTTTGTTTTTATGTAGAGAGGTAGTGTCTGTAACTACTGAACCGATTAAAAAAATAGTTTTACTTATAAGAAGCTACTCTATCCCTGAATAACATAGGCTATAATTAATTTTGATAAAAACATTTTTATTTCAATATTTTTGTAAATTTAGTCGGAAAAACTTAGGTTAGGCCTAGACTGATGAACCAACAATGTATTTCATTTATAATCATAGCAAACAATTAAATAAAATAAGATAAAACTGCTGTTTGCTGCAATATTTCCATTAACAGCTGATTTCAAACTTTGAAGCTATTATTTGTATTTCTACCTTTTAAACTATGTTTTTATTAAAGTGTAGACCTGAGCCTTGCTTTTTGTTTTAACCTTTATTATAACTGCTGTTATAAATCACTCAAAATAATTTCATGTGAACATTTAACGTTATTTATTTATTAAAACTACACTTTTATTATAAAGAAAACATGACATGATTATGCGTACAGAAGGTTCCAACGGACGGAGCACGCAGGGGGTGCCCTTAGGAATAATATATACAAGTCCCTTCAACCGTCTTCGTTGTTTTTGTTACTGAAAATAAGTTAACAAAACTTTGTATATATCTTGTGTTTGATAACGGGAAATCTTTTGATATATCTGACCCTCTATGGTTTTTGGGCTATTGGGGTAACAATTTCAAATGTAAAGGTAGGTCATGGAGTACTCCATTGAAAAGCTTATTAAAAGAGAAAATAGTGGCACAATCTAGAGCTTCGTTTCAAGGTAATGGACAATCAAAAATGGAAAATTATGTTTTTATTTTAACAATTTCTCTTTTAAATGTAACTAAAATGCTCTCCTTTCTCGCTAAAATGTTTAGATTGTTATTTTATTTTTTGAATCTAGTTATACAAACATTGATGAAAAACATTTTACAAAAATTAGTACCCTCAACAATCTACTTATTTATAATACAAACATATGAATTAATTTGGTACTCGCGTCGTTGGTTTCTAAGTTGCTCGGACGAGTTCGTTAACCAAATAATCCATTAACTGGAAGCGTATATGTTTTAACAATAATATTACCTTATTAAGGTCCGTCACGAGACCTCTTGTCGTTAACAAAATTAAGACGACATGTTTCGGAGCCGAACCTCCATCTTCAAGTCTTAGCCACTCCGAAGAGATCGTCACACATTAAAATAAATAAGACATACATAAACACATACAACACTAACACATAGTAGCCCGCAT
>JAGFPH010002953.1:43468-66188 GCA_018207615.1 Philaenus spumarius | reverse complement strand
TTTCCTAGACTAATCTGTCCTTTTAGAGGACAGTTCTGTAGACTAATGTGTTCTTTCAGAGAACAGTTCCCTAGACTAGTCTGTTCTTTCAGAGAACAATTTCCTAGACGAATCTATTATTTCAGAGAACAGTTTTCTAGACTAATCTGTTCTTTCAGAAAACAGTTCTCTAGACTAATCTGTTCTTTCAGAGAAAAGTTTCCTTGACTAATCTGATCTTTCAGAAAACAATTTCCTAAACTAATCTGATCAACAATTCCCTAGACTAATCTGTTCGTTCAGAAAACAATTTCCTACACTAATCTGTCCTTTCAGAGGACAGTTCTCTAGACTAATCTGTCCTTTCAGAGAACACTTCCCCAGACTAGTCTGTCTGTTCTTTCAGAGAACAGTTCCCTTGACTAATCTGATCTTTCAGAAAACAATTTCCTAAACTAATCTGTTCTCAGAGGACAGTTCTCTAGACTAGTCTGTTCTTTTAGAGAACAATTCCCTAGACTAATCTGTTCGTTCAGACAACAATATTTCCTAGACTAATCTGTCCTTTTAGAGGACAGTTCTGTAGACTAACCTGTTCTTTCAGAGAACAGTTCCCCAGACTAGTCTGTTCTTTCAGAGAACAGTTCCCTTGACTAATCTGTTCTTTCAGAAAACAATTCCCAAGACTAATCTGTTCTTTCAGAGAACACTATATCTGTTCTTTGTTCTCTATAACTACGTCACAACCAAATCGACCAATAAGAGGAGAAGTAATCTGTTCCCAACTTTTTCCCTCAGCTGATCTCTGTATTACGTCCCTATTACACTAACCAATAAGATTACAGCCTATCTGTTCTCATAGTTCTTTTTAGGCCAATGAAAATGCACACTTTTCTGTTCTCTGAGTAATAAGTATGTTCCGTTATGTAGCCTAGCCTAGGTGTTCCCGGCATTTGTTCTGTTCTTTACACTTTCAGTCTGTATCATGCTATGTTCTGCTTCAGCTACCGTTCTGTTCTCAATCCACTTGTGTGTGCCAACGTATATGATTGTACTGTTTATTGTGGTTTTGTACTTAAAAGAAATAGTTTAGAAGTTCTGCGATAATTAAAAATTTTCATTTCTAACTTAAATATGTACTAGTTAAATTTTCACTATTGTAACTTACAATTACTCACATACCATAATGTATCAATACGCACTCTCTATCATACCCATACAAACACAGACCTAGCTAAAATGTTTACAGATTAAAACACATAACACTATACAAAAGTATTAAAAATAACTTCCATCTCTTACACTCACTTTCCATGCAAACCAAAATTTCAAAACCATCCATGCCCGAAAGCCAACTTTTTAAAGAATTAAATATTTACTAGGGGCTCTGCCCCTAGACGCTCCGCGTCCCAACCCCGGCTCGGCCTTCGGCCTCAGATGGCTGCTTCGCTTCGCTCGCAGGTGGAAAATTCGATAAAGAATCTCGTTAATCTTTGGCTCGTTTGCACATAGGTGACCGAGCATAAATCAGCTGTTTTATTTGGCAGCTGACTCAAACTCATTAAACATTATCTCCATAAGATTAACATGGGAAATTTGAAGTATTGTATACCGGAGCTCCTTCTCGGGTGAATAGCGGCTGAACGGATGATAATATATAAGACTTGACATATCTGTGAATGATTATGTTCAGTTTTTGATCCAAATTAGCTGTTTTATACATAATAGGTTTGTAACAACCAATGTTTGAATTGAATTAAAATATAGTTAGCATTTTTCGTTGATTTTTGTTTGTGTTTGTTTTTAGTTTGTCAATGTAACCTCAAAAAGGTAATACTCTTCAAATTTTCTAAGTAATGTTGCTATGGTAATGAAAGGAAACAAACATGAGGTGTTGCTAAGTTTTTTATACGAACAGCTGTTTTTGTGCCCCTGATAAAATCAATAGAAATCTTTCTTCCATAAGATTAACATTGAAACTTTGAGGGCCACTGGGGCCTAGCCCTAATGTCCTAGGACTTCGGTAAATGGCCTAAAACCTTCCCAGGGTTAACCTGTGTTACTATGCAAAATTTAAAAGCAATCGGATGAACGGTATACGAACGCAAAGTAGACAAAGAACCAAAAAAACCCCCATAAGGAATACACAACAGAAATTTGCATTTGATTATAACGTTTGTAAGGCGAAAGATACATGATTTGTTATGCTTGATGACATATCTGTGAATGGTTACCTGCAATTTAAAAAAAAAAAATAAGGAAATCGGCCGGATAGAATGGCCGTACTGACTGCCACAAGTTTTCATAAATTCTTTTAATATATAGATTTGGGTATGCGCAGGCTTTAATATTTTCTGGTAGTTGATTATACATACTAGGCGCGATTACTTAGTAAAATATTGAATATATAGTCATAAATTATACTCTGATGGTCCAATCACGCCAATCAGCGATCCTATTGTCATTTTGAATGACTACACAGCAAAAACTAGTCGCTAAAGAACGACGAAACAATTGAACTCGTTACATTGACTAGAACAGTTTTTTAAACAAAACTACTTTAAGTTCAATAAACAATTTTTGTATTCAGGAAGGTGTATCAGGTGTATTATCTGGTGTTCTTGCACAAATATTTTTAAACAACATTGAAAATACATATCTCTGGTCTGAAAACAATCACGATAAGTAAAAAATAGAATTCTATTACAGACTTAGGGGCTCCACAATTTGTTCACTCCGCTCGCAAACCCCCGCAGTGACTCGCAGCGAAGTAAATTCAAACAGATTGTTGTATAATTTGATATTTTTACTCATTTGACTATTGTTTAGGACAGAGGCACTTGGGTGAGATAGTTTAAGGGGTGGTGACGTAGATTCTGAAGTTTTTGCGTGAGTGACAGGATTTTTTATATATAAAGAGAGTTATTAACCCAAATTTTCATTTTATTAGTGTGCGTCTATGACCCCAAATTCCTGCTGAGATGCTACAGAGCTTTATGAATGGCTACTTCAACCACCTAGCTCACTGCCAAACAGCAGAAGTAAAACAGTTTGAGTATTTTTTTTTAAGGTAAGCTGTTATGAAAGCTTATTGGACATTGTTATTTTTTAACATATAGTAAAAATTTATAATTTTAAATAAAATTGTTCCTCAATCTCCTCGTAGACCGTACCCACTGAAGATGATAAGTCACTTACAAACCGTAAAATCTCCTCCTAATGCTAGTGTGGATTGTAGGATTTTGCTTTTAAATCTTTTGCCAATAAGTAAAATTAAGCCATTTTCAAAAAGCCCAATATTGTAACTTTAAAAGGTCATCATTTTGAGCTTGGTGAGCCTTTTGATGTCTGATTTTCGGCATTGTGTTGTCGCAAGATATACCTTCTAATTGGATGTACAATTCGACCTATGCTACTATTAAGGATTTTCGTCCGACCCCCTGCGGCGCCCTAAGGTGATACAAAATTGTAATTCCTACAAAAATTTGTATTTTGGTAGAAAACGATGAACCAAAATAATAGTTTTGTTACGTAATCTGCAAGGGTTACAAAAGTATAACCGTTCACATACTTTTGAGACACTATGTATATATATATTTTAATGAACCTGAAAACGTGTTCTGGGGGCTATGATCGGAGCTCATTGACTGACCACTCCCGAAATTAGGTCTCACCATAAGAGTCATTGCAATAGCTCAACTGTCTATTGAAATCCACTAATAATGCTGGTGAATCGTAATCAGACATTAGTGTGTAAAGATAACCTACTCTTCAAGAAATATGTTAGGTCGTAATATTATGTAATTAGAGTGAAAAATATTATTAATGAAATATTTGTTTATGACATAATGTCAAAAATGCATTAATGATTTATTGTGACGTAAAGATTTAACATTATACGCCTCGTATAAACTGCATGGTGATTGGTGTGATGGTCAGGGTTTCCCATTTCCCACAAACATCGCTTTCCCAACACGTCCCAGTCTTCTGTCACTGGAATTAACGCAGATAAATTACCGGCAAATTATTAAAATGTAAATCAAGCTCTGCAGTTGGAACCGAGAGACGTTTAATGTATGCTGAATGGATGGCTTGGGTTAACCGATTATAATGAATGTTACTGCTGTTACATCGAGTCCAGCTGTGATCATGTTGCATCAGCTGTGCGGGAAACCTATACAGCATTGTTGTTATTGTTTGCGTGCTTCGCATGTTTAGTCCCATTAAATGTCTTTGGTGTTTTAAAATAGGCCGGGCTACATTACGTAGTTCAAATTTCTACCATATACTTTGAGACAGCTACAAAACATTTAGAGAAATTCAGTGAAGATAGCACAGACAAATAGAGACATTTAAAGTTCTTTTCAGTGTGTGCAGGTTGTTTTAAAGTTGTATGTTGGTAATAAAAGTTAAAAAATATTTCAGTAGCTACGAATAATACTATAAGTACGAATTCATATTATTAGCGAATTTCCATAGGAAAAATGAGCTTTTGTATTGGCCCTTATGATAAGACCCAAGGTCGGGAGTAGCAAATGAGCACCGATTATGGTCCCCAGAACACGTTATGGGGTTTCATTAAAAATTATATATGTATACATATATATATATGTGTGTATATATGTGTTCGCACACTAGCAGCCGCATTTTAAGTCCGATTTGGTCCAAATTTGGTACACATGTTGGTTGTCTATGTCGCTCGGACGAGTTCGTTAGCTAAAAAAATCCAACAGCCGGAAGTACGTTTTTCGACTGAAAGTAACTATTTTTTTAGATGTTTACTACGAGATATAAATGTAAGATGTTATTCTGCACATTTTGTTTTTTTACGCGACCTTATAGCTCGCTTGGTTCCTCCAAAATCGACCAAAACGTAAAATACCATAAAAGTACCCGGTTCGAAGCCAAGTGGTGAAAACTCGCGAAGCCACTAGGCGCAAACAAATTCTATTAATATTGCGTACACACAGACAGCTGTTCAACGCCTTCGTGAGTAAACCTATTTCCCAAATTGTTAGTTGAAACCCTAAAACATAGGCATATAAACTTAATTTTGGAAATTTGCTCAACTCACGTCAGCGGTCCAGCTGCGTGGTCGAATTATTTCTTAGATTAGATTATTATGGGATGGACTCCTCCTTGGAGAAGGTTTCCTTGCCCCTCATCCTTGGTTTTTTGTGCCCCTTCTAGATCGTTAGAAACCTGCACCGCTAGTGAGGTCCAGGATTTTCTCCACCAAGTACGTGTCTTGCTGGATTCCGAAGAGCCCCCTCCTTCTGTGGTCCAGAATCCCGTAATCATATATGACGTGTCTTGCTGACTCTTTGGATCGCAAAGCCGATCACCTTTCAGAACTCCCACTGTTGCTTGATGTTTCATGAACTGACCATGTCTAGTAATGACACCTACAACCCTTTTGAGCTGAAATCGGTTTAACTTGATCAGTCTTTTACTTTGTGAGCACGGGTAATCCACACCATCTCTGGCCCAGTTGTTTCCTGCGGCCAATGCAGCACATTGATTCCGGCCCCATGACGGGTGTTGTGGATGCTCCTTTCTTTGCAAAAGTATCTGCCATCACATTTTCTTGAATGCCACGGTGTCCTAGCACTTATCTCAATTCCACCACATTTATTGTGAAGAGTTTGGATCGTGGTGATAGGCACTCCTTCGCCAGTTTAGATGTGACTTGTACTGAATCCAGCGCTTTAAATGATACTTGACTATCAGAGAGAGTTGTGGTATGTCTATTTCTGTTTCCAAATGACAGTCCTAAACGGGCAAAGGCAGTGATTGCTAAGATTTCTGCTTGGAAGACTGTACAGATTCATGCTGATGTTTGATCTTAACCAAATTTGGTACCCGTCAGTGTACTAGACCAGAGTACTTTTGGCAGGTCCTGGTTTGTTGTTTCCTTCCCAGTCTTCTCAGGTTCCAATGGTTACTGTGAAGGGTAATCTAATAATCTACGTTCTTCCGTAGTCAATGAAATATCATTTCGGCGGTATATGTGCAATTTGTGACGAAACAAGTGTTCGGTAAATGCATATTCGACTGTTCATAAAGAACAGTTATCCATTTTGATTAGGTTTTGGTAGAAATAAATGATGATTTGTGATCACCCAAAATACAATATAAAAAACTAATTTCGTCAAAATCGGAAATGAAATAAAAATGCTTTTAAAGGTTGCGAAAAGTGAATTAAAAAAACATTTTTTGAAATTTGTTTGGTAAATTCTAAACATAACTATGTAGAAGTCAGGGGACTTCCCTGACCGCTTCGTTTACCAACCACCACGGGGAAGAAATTGGAAACATATTACAGTATTGTATAATATGAATTTTGTATGAAATGACGAATGATTAGGACTTGGATCGGGGTAGGTATCCTAGACGCATATACAGTAGGGACAGGTATTTTGCGTGAATTACAGGATTTACATACATAGAACTATATAAACCTAACCTAAAAGCAATGTTGGTTGTTAAAAAAATTAACCTATTCTAATTTTGCCAAGTAGATTGCTGTGGTAAATGCTTTCAAGAAATCTGCGTTGGTTCAGTATAGGCATAACCTAAAATTGTGTTAAGCTTTTGATACAAATCAGCTGTTTTATTTAAAACACGTGACCACTGATGTTTGCTTTTATTTTGTAACCTAAATTTCAAGAAACTGACAGTTGTGAATAATATTAAACTGGTTCTACATTTGTTAAGTTGATTGCTATTTTAATGAATGTAAATACATTCAACAAACATGTGCTGGTTCAGTATAGGCCGCACCTAGAATTGCGTTGCTAAGCTTTTTAATTAAAACCAGCTGTTTTATCTGTTATAGGGCTGGGAGTAAAGCTTTATATTTTGACCATTTTCAAACTTTAAGAATATTTTGCAAAATCCTTTCTTAGTGCACTTCTATATTAGTGGTATGCATTTACCCAGAAAATATTAAGTCTCTATTTATCATAGTTGTTCCTGTACGTTGATTATGAGTCAGTCAGTCAGTCAGGATTTCTTGTTAGCGAATTTCCATAGGAAAAATGAGCTATTGCAGTGGACCTTATGGTAAGACCCAAGGTCGGGAGTAGCAAATGAGCACCGATCATGGTCACCAGAACAAGTTTTGGGCTGTCATTAAAAATCATATACATATAAGTATATAAATATATAAAATATATGATTTTTAATGACACCCCAAAGCGTGTTAAAAAACACAACAATCGGAAGCACGTTTTTTAACCAGAAGTAACTAGATTTTTTAGATTTTTCCTACGAGAATAAATTAGTTTTTGAGTTTTTTCTACAAATATAAATGTAGGATGTTATTCTGCACATTTTGTTTTTTTACGCGACCTTACAGCACGCTTGGTTCCCCCAAAATCTATCAAAACGTAAAGTACCATAGAAGTACCCGGTTCAAAGCCATGTGGAGGATCCTACCGTGGGGTTGCGTGCGAAGCACGCAATGCTTTGTGTGCTGAAGATGATCCCAATACGGGGGTTGGCGTGCTAATCATGCAATGCTTTTTATATTGAAGATACTCCCAATATGCGGAATGGCGTGCGAACCATTTTGCAGCTATTCAGCACCGTCGCGTCGTGAATAGACATATTTCCTAAATTGTTGGTTGAAACCCTAAAACATAGGCCTATAAACTTAATTTTGGAAATTTGCTCAACTCACGTCAACGGTTCAGCTGCGTGGTCGAATTATTTTATATATACAGAAGTCATATGAACCCCTTCTGTATTACCTTCAAAACCCTTAGGTAACCTCCCAAACACCAGCTCCCATACTCCAACGGACTATGAACCAGGGGAAAAATAAATTGCACACACTTTTATGGAGTATTGGTTAAACACCCATTGCAGAAAAGATTGTTGTCTATGCAGGCAGCTAGGAACCCGTACTGATGCACTCACTTTCTGTATTGGTGCTAATGTCTAGCCTTTCACACTAATGTCGCAGTATTAATAATTTACAAGTTTTTAATTGAAGTTTGTTTATTTAAGTTTCTACGTAAACTTGAAGAAAACCTGTCGAGGTAGATTAAGAGCTTTCAAATTAAGTTTTGATCCTTTCCATTTTACAGACAAGTTAGGCGTTATTAAATACGGATTATACAGTTTCTATAAGTTTTCTGTTCGGAAAATCCTGTTTAAGTGTTCGTTTTAAGGTAGGAAATTTGTAATTGCTTCTGTTCTGTTTTAAAGTTTATAATTTCTAATCATTTACTGTTTACACTTTTACATTTGTACATTGGAGTGTAAAGAAACACCATAATATAATGGTAAATAGTTGTCTATTGCCTTTGTTAAGACAGTTTCAAATACTATTTTTAATTTGTAATAAATTTCCTGCTAACACGATTCCTCAGCAAGGGTTAAATTAACTAAATTACAAGTGAAAAAACGTGGACCAAGACCGGGATTTGAACCCAGGACCTTTGCCTTTCCGTGGCAACACTCTACCAACTGAGTTATCCTGATCCTCCAGATATTGGTCGATGTTATCTCACTTGTACGGTTTTACTGCATTTATGAATTAATAGACTGGAGGATCGGGATAGCTCAGTTGGTAGAGTGTTGCCACGGAAAGGCAAAGGTCCTGGGTTCAAATCCCGGTCTTGGTCCATGTTTTTTCACTTGTAATTTAATTAGTTTTAAATAGATCAGAAATATAAATAGAGGTGCGGCAAGGAGTTAAAAATGTTTAGTTTTAACTAGATTTCGCAAATTTTGAATAATTTGGAATTGTAAACAAAATTATTTTAAATACGTATAAATTTGAAAACGAAAAACATGATAAACTGGCAAGAAGAGTTGAAAATAAAAAAAAAAGTGAAATTAATAAACAAATAATTTTTTTTGTTTACTTTTTTTCACACTGGTAACTATTACTAGAAAAATCACAGGCAGATTAATTGGATACACATCAGTAATACATCATTTAAAAAATACTATTTAAAACAACAACTTTATTTAGGCCTACCTAACCATGCTGACGGGGATTTTTAACTCGGTAAGTGTGTATGATTATAAAACTGTTGGCCTATTTGTTAAAATGTTTTATTTATATGCATTATTATACATAATAAAAGATCAAAAACATGATCTTTTAATTGCTTTTAATTTCATATTAATATACAGTATATTAATTTGAAAAGATTTTTTGTAATCCGAGTGAGATCTCGAGTTTTACTGGACCGAGATACACGCAGTTGGTACCAAATTTAAGGTAATTGTCTGTATATTTGCCCATTTTGCTTAGATTTCAGTTATTACTCCACTAAATTTTCTAAAAACGGAAATTAAAATCTCTTACGGCAATTTAACATGGGGAAATTTTTTAAGCCTATTCCGAGTGATATCTGGAGTTCTATTGGACCGATTGACATGCGGTTTGTGTCAAATGAAAGGCAATTAACTCTATATTTGCCCATTTGCCTTAAAATTTTACTATTCCATCATTTAATATTTAAAAATGGAATTTAAAATATTTTCTATTCCTTAACATTGTTTTTACTGATCAACTGAATAACACAGATCAGCTGATTATAAACAGTACATGTTTTATTATCATCTGGATTTCTATTGAAGAGATATAATAGCACAGATCAGCTGATTATAACAGCACATGTTTTATTATCATCTGGAGTTCTGTTGGGCATATATAATAGCACAGATCAGATGATTATAACAGCACATGATTTATTATCATAACATGGTTTCTTTATGTTGTAATTTACTTTATTGAAGTAGGTTATGTTTAATTTTGCTGTTGCTTAATGTAGACTACTTTATTAAAGTAAAATATGTTTAATTTTGCTGCAACAGATATAACATAATATAATATACTTATAAAATATACTAAAATCAAGCAATAGCGAAACATTGCTGGGTCCACTAGTACCAAATGATTTAGAAGTTATAACAATATAATGAAGAAATTAATCATGGAATATGTTTGTGTTATACGAAGATGTACGAATGTTTCCGAAGCTAAACGAATGGGTATCTCTTCTTTATTTATATTCACTTTATAACTTCAAAGCAAATCTTATAGCGCATTATAACCTACATCAGTTATATAAGTCATGTTTAAACAAATCAACTTCACAAGACATTATATTATTGATTGAAGTTGTAAACATAAACCCAAAGTATAATCTACGCTAAGTTCAGTGTAAGTACTGTATTACAGATGATGGGAGAAAACAGCTGTTATATCATATTGTTATTCACGTATGTAAGAACAAAGGCCTACATTCGCTTTTAAAGAAGTTGACGACATTACTTTTTTTTTCTTCAACTATAGTGTGTTGGTAACTGTTCTTTTCAGTTTATGTTGAATGTTTAGGTTTAATCCTTTTCTAAAACCGGTAAAAAATCGGTAAGTTTATTTTTATTAATTAGTTATTTTAAGTAGTTTTAATGATACTGTACTATTTTAAAACTGTGTTTGAATGACAATTTGAGAGTTAAACAGTAATTATAATAGAACAATTTAAATTGGTTTTACATTTTGATTTTTACGTAAAACTGCCATTTATTTTTAGTTTTGGGGAAAATCAACATATAAATTTAGAGCAAACAAACTTCATATCCTTGTATTTATGGTGAAGAAGCATTTATTGATTTCTATTAAAAACAATATTTGATTATTAAAATGTAATATGAAAGTAGCATACAATTTGTAATTATATTTTTAATTTGTATTTTTTATATAAAAAAAAATATTATTTTGAAGGGCTCTTGCAGCACCTTAAGAATATAGAAACCAAAAAACTTCGTAGTATAATTGCTGACAACAAAAATGCGACCAGCTAATTTCCAAAATTTAATTTATATGATTTAGGGTTTCAACCAACTAGTTGGGAAATTGGTCTTCTCACGAAGGCGCTGAATAGCTACCACCGTGAACGAAATATATTAGTAGAATATGCTCCATAGTGTGTACTAGCAGTCCTGCTGACTTTCTACCAGTGTACCACGTCCAATATTACAGTACACGACTTTATTTACACCACGATTATACTGAATATCAGAATTTTTGTATTTCGTTTAAGTAGGTCCTAACAGTGCATATGGTATGAATACATTTAATTTATAGCGTGTATTTAATTTGTGATACAAAAATAATGTCAAAGTAAATTTTAATCTTCCGAATACGACATGAAAAATATGACCTGCGGGGGAGTTTTTTGTTTCTTGGTCTGGAAAATTTCACCAACGACAAAGTTTTAGAATATACAACAAACTAAAACTTGATGTAAAAAACTTGTTTGTAGGAGCACTGTGTTGGTCACAATCGTGGTTTGAAGACAAGTCAAAATATTGCTTAAAACTGCCCAGATGCGTTTGTTGGGCGACACGGTCAAGGAAATTGTAATTGTATTTTTTTACATGTAATAAGCAAAAATAGCATAGGCCTACCATACTTAGCTTGTTATAATAATTTTTACAATAATTATTACACTAATATTTTGATTTTTTATGTCTGACTTGTAATGAAACTGCGATGTAAAATAAGTGAATTGCACTTCCATAAAGGCTGTATGAAGATTTTCTGGCAGCTTGTTTAGTTTACAGCCAAATAATAAGTATTTTAAAAACGTATTAATGTTATGGTACTCCTATTTTACAAATTTTTACGAAACCTCTAGTACAATAAAAACATTGCAAAATTTGGTGGCATTCCGGCGAGGCGGATGTTTTTAGAAATGTACCTCCGCTTCGCCACCAGCCCGTTCGTCTGCTCTGAAGCCCGCGCGCGCTTAGGCTTGGGCCTACTGTAATTGTGCGGATAAACGCCTTCCCGACGATACGTCCGATACCGGGATACGTGTAACCATTTCCATTTGAAACCGTGTAGAACATTCATCCGTACTGCTCCGTTTCGACGCAGTTTTAAACAGACGCCTTTAGGAGTTCGTTCGTGGCTTACCGATGTTCCCAGGATATTACTCGAACAAGTTAGCCTAAAGTTTGTAATCAGCTGAGTTTAAGTTTAACGGAATTACGGACGTAACGGAAAGTCAGAACGCTCTGTTGGACTAAGTTTACCACAACCTGTTAGTGTGTAGAACAATCTCCCAACATAGTATAACAACAAGGTGTACCATGTTGATCGACTCGTAGCTTGGAATAACTTAATTAGCTTTAGTTCCGATGTGTAACGACAGGTCTTTACGTCTATTAAACAATAAAATATCCATAGTTTTAAATTGAAGCTAATTTTATGGATTCCAATTGGGCAGTAAACAAAAGTAAAAACCATTGATTTCCTTCCAATTAACCTTTCAGCGCATTGAGGTGTACTGTCCTATAGGGCAAAAGGTACTGGGCGCGTATTCCTGGTTTGGAATGCTGGACAGAACGTCCTAATAGAATAGAGTAGGTTACTCGTAGATAGAAACAGTAATTTATTTTGACATGTATTCCATAAAAAAAATAAAACATAAAATAAAAAAAATTACCGAACTTTTTTGGCAAATAATTAATTAATTAATTAAACAATCAATTAATTAACTGTGATTTTACATACTTCTGTACCACAATGGTCATTTGACCGTCTGCTGGTTGGCAAAAACGCTATTATTAGAATTATATTATAGTCCACTTATTTATTTATTCACATCCACATTGTTTACATTATATAGTTGACTAGCTGACCCGGCAATGCTTCGCTATTGCATAATTATTTTGGTGAAATAAATGCGACAGATGATCGTGATTTAGTAACTTTTACCCCCAAACCCCCCCCCCCCCTAAAATTTAGATTTTTTTAAATCCCTTTCTTAGCGAGCGCTTAAGGCCCTAGAGAAAGCTACATACCAAATTTCATTCCAATCTATTCGGTAATTTTGGAGAAGTCGTGATTTAGTAATTTTTACCACCCAAAAACCACTAAAATTTCCAATTTTTTAAAACCATTTTTTAGTGAACACTTATGGCCCTAGAGGAAGCTACATACCAAATTTCATTCCAATCCGTTCGGTAGTTTTGAAGAAATTGATTTTTAATAACTTTGATCCCCCCAAACCCCCTCTAAAATTTCGAATTTTTTCAAACCCTTTCTTAGTGAGCATCTATGGCCCTAGAGGAAGCTATATACCAAATTTCATTTCAATCCGTTCAGTAGTTTTTGAGAAATCGTGATGAGTGAGTCAGTCAGTGAGCGAGTGAGTGGTATTTCGCTTTTATATATATAGATTAGACACTCACATCGATTGTCTAGTCACCTGAATCCAGTAAGCGGATCCAGTAAGTAAAAACTTACATAACTAAAATTTACAGTCCGCATTAATATGTAAATTTAAATTTAGTGCGGCATTATTAATGATGCCTGCTCTAAGCAAAAAAACAAAATAAAAAAAAAACATAAAACTCTTAAACTTTGAAATGGAAAATTAATTACTTATACTTACACACGCGAGAAAGAAAAAAATACGATAAAAGTAAAATAGTCAATCTTTACATTTATAAAACAAAATTAAAAAAAACTAAACTTACGAAAGTATACAAATATTTCGACCACGCAGCCGAACCCCTGACGCGAGTTGATGCGAATTTCCAAAATAAAGTTCATATGTTTTAGGGTTTCAACCAACTATTTGGGAAATTGGTCTACTCACGAAGGCGTTGAATAGCTGCCTCTGTGTACCAAATATATTAGTAGAATTTGTTTTGCACCTGAGCCTATAATGTCGACTCGCGAGCGCTTTTGTTACACTCGTTACGGAAAACTCGCGTTTCATTTTATACGTATTTCGATCGATTTTTTGCGAGATATAAGGTCGTGTATTAATCCTGCATTAATTTTTTTTAGATAAAACCACAACAACTTTCATTCTGGTACAAAAATCTGAAAAAAATAGTTACTTCCTGTCAAAAAACGTACTTCAGGTTGACGGATTTTTTTGGCTAACGAACAAGTCCTGTGTTTGAACCTCGACCTTGCGCTCTCGGGTTATGGACTGATTCACTTCGCTCGCAGAGTACCAATTCGGCCGTTGGCCTCAGATTAGAAGATGCACCCGGGATAAAATACCCTACAAAGGTTTAAACCGGGTAATTTTACGTTTTGATCGATTTTGGGGGAACCGAGGGAGCTATAAGGTCGTGTAAAAAAACAAAATGTGCATAATAATACAATACATTTACTGTATTAGACACAAAATCGAAAAATGTTTCATTTTGGAATGGAAAATCTAAAAAAATAGTTACTTCCCGTCAAAAAAAACTTGCTTCCGAATATTTTTGGCTAACGAACTCGTCTGAGCGACTTAGACAACTAACCTGTGTACCAAATTTACACTAAATCGGACTTAAAATGCGGCCGTTAGAGTGCGAACACATATATATATGTTTATATATTACATTTTTAGTGACACCCCAAACTTGTTCTGGGTACCAAGACCGGTGCTCATTTACTCCTCCCGATCTTAGGTCCCACCATAAGATCACTGCAATAGCTCATCTTTCCTATGGAAATTCGGTATCGCAACAATGCTCTCCATGAAAAATGTAGGAAACCCTATTGGCTCAGCAAAGGAAGAACTTGCAACCCCTAAACTGCTAACATGACAACAATAGAAAACAAAATAGAAGTGCCAATACATAAAATAATAAAAGGTAGAATCTATGAAATGCAATATCGATTAAAAATATACGATAAAATTTAAAAAAAGCTTTCCAGAACTATTTGACAACGGAGTAGACATTGATATTCTCCTCCTAACTGAAAACCAACACTACCGACAAGACTCAGCGAATGACAAACTGAGGCTTTGTCCTGACTGAATGACTGACTGATATAGAATCAACGTGGAGCAGCAACTACTTAAGGCTTGGCAGCAGACCTAACGACCATTTTGCATTTCAACTTCCATAAGAGCAATGTTAAACACATAACAAGATTACTCGAGTAATAATGATCAGAAAATTATTCTGAATATGTAATTTTATAGTTTGGGATAGTCTGAGTGTGGTTGTGTTTTTTTTTTTTTTTTTTATCTTAATTTTATCTTTGACTTAGCTCAAAATAAAAATTTAGAGTTTTCTTTTTCAATACAGTGGAACCTCAATAATTCGAAACACCTTGATTAATCGAAGTTTTACGGCATTTTCCTTCGTTAAAGTACCTCTATAATTCGAAGTTTTAACTCAAAAACCTCTACAAATCGAAATCGTGCAGCCGCCGCACCTCTACAAGTCGAAGTGAGGGCAAGAAACCCTCTATTAATCGACGTTGTATGAAATTTGTTATGATTCAAAACATCGATACTGTATTTTACTGCATCGTATTTCGACAGGAAATGGCAATCCTTTATTCTGTCCAGTCTTGGGTCACCAGTAGAGTAGGTTCAATAAAGAAGCAGTTTGAAATTAAAACTAACTACTTGTTCCATTTTAAAGTGCATATTAAATTTTATAATTGCATTATCAACCATTACAATATACTACTGAAATTAATATTAATGCACAATGTTACAAAACACCGTATTTTAGAAGGCAATCAATTCTCCTGATATTTATTGCTTGCACTGAATTGAACCTCTATAAATCGAAAATTGGTTAGGATGGACCTTGATAAATCGATCCTTTACTATACGAAATACTCGATAATTCTAAATTTCCACGTTCCCCGTGGGATTCTATTTAACGAGGTTCCACTGTAATACAAATATCAAAAATGTAAAAAGATCAACACATTCAAAATGTAGGTACATTTTGTGTAAAAGTGATTCCATGCCAAATTTGTGTTCCTACTCGATGGTTTACTCTGCACTCTGGTGGTCATCGCACTAACTTCGATGCAGAGGAATGCTAGAAACAAATGTATCCATTAGTTGTGAATATTTGTGAAAGAGCTGCGTTTAATAAAATGTTTATATCTTCAAATATATCCTGTAAATAAGGGTACTGCAATTTAATATTGGCTTTAAGGTGGCAGGCCTTTAAAAAGCTGCCCTATATTTGCAAGCGGAATAATGAAGCGCTACTCAAACCCAAAGCTAGTAGAGATTTCTGCCACTTGGAGAGCTGCAGTCAACTCGGAAATATTATTTCACTCCTGCCGAGCCTTAAGATAAAAATATGAAAATTTAGAGGTATATTCTCGTGGGGTGATAGACGCACGCTAAGAAAGGATTTTGATAGTGATTTTTTAAAAATTGTTCTTGAAACTCCACAGCAGTTCGCATCAAGGTAGGGCCACTGCAACAACTGGTTTCGTATAAGCGACAAGAATTCTCTACCATTTCCACCGCTGAAATACTCTGTAGAGATAAGAACCGTTACAGCGTTAACTGATCTCAAACGAGAATGTGATAATGAGCAACGTGGCCTGGCAACAATCTACAACGTAATCAGCTGTTCTAACCTCGGCTGATTTAATTTCAGTACTATTTATTAGCGAATTTCCATAGGAAAAATGAGCTATTATAGTAGCCCTTATGGTAAGACCCAAGGTCGGGAATAGCAAATGAGCACCGATCATGGTCCCCAGAACACGTTTTGGGGTGTCATTAAAAATCATATACTAGCTGCCCGATCCGGCTTTGCACGGGTAGACAAATCAAAGTTAAATATATATTAACAACAAAATATATCATAAAAAATATATTACACTATGTATTTCTTATAGGGATTTTTAGTAACTTTGGCCCCCCGAACCCTCCCTAAAATTTCGAGTTTTTTTTTTAAAGCTTTCTTAGCGACCACCCACGGATCTAGAAGAAGCAACATACCAAATTTCGTTCCAACCCGTTCAGTAGTTTTTGAGAAATCGTGATGAGTCAGTGAGTGAGTGGTATTTGGCTTTTATATATATGTGTTCGCACTCTAGCGGCCTCATTTTAAGTCCGATTTGGTTCAAATTTGGTAACCAGTTGGTTGTCTACGTCGCTTGGACGAGTTTGTTAGCCAAAAAAATCCAACAATCGGAAGCACGTTTTTTGACCGGAAATAACTATTTTTTAGACTTTTCCTAAGAGAATGAATTTGTTTTTGTGTTTTTCTAATACATGTAAATGCAGAATGTTATTCTGCACATTTTGTTTTTTTACGCGACCTTATAGCTCGCTTGGTTCCCCCAAAATCGATCAAAACGTAAAATATCATAGAATTATCCGGTTCAAAGCCATGTGGTGGATTCTACCGTGGATTGGCGTGCGAAGCACACAGTGCATTGTATTTTGAATATACGTCCAATACGAGGGTTGGCGTGCGAAGCACGCAACGCTTTGTGTGTTGAAGATACTCCCAATACGTGGATTGGCGTGCGAAGCAAGCAATGCATTGTGTATTAAAGATACTCCCAATATGCGGAATGGCGTGCGAACCATTTTGCAGCTATTCAGCACCGTCGTTAATAGACCTAGTTCCCAAATTGTTGTTTGTAAGCCTAAAACATAGGCCTATAAGCTTAATTTTGGAAATTTCTCAACTCACGTCAGCGGTTCAGCTGCGTGGTCGAATTATTTTAGCTCTTACAGTACCATAAAAACAAAAACAAAATTGCAAAAAATTAATACTATATTCATATCAAACATAGTTTTGAAATAAACCTACAAAAAACCGAGTTAAACACTTTAAGAGGGAATTATTATTTCCCTGCTCATAGAGAAGATAGAAGAAACAATGAACTCATTGTTGGCGGTGTGCCAGATTTTTTGTTTCCCAAGTTGGTAACAGATTAGCAATCACAGCAGGGGTGCTTTACCTTCTATTCTGATTTTTATTTATTTCTTGTAAGCTTCCATATATTTCAACGGCATGAACTACTGATAATATTTGGCGCTATATTAATTTCAGCAACTATCCAACCAAATCAACCACTTAATATTTTTAAACGTGGTGTACAAACATCTGTGTGCGTACGTGAGTAACAAAGAGTACCGCGCATGCAAATGGTCTTGTAATGAATTATCAATTTAAAGACATACGTTGTGGTTCGTGTTACCAAATTCACTTTTCAGGAGAGAGAAAAACTGTACAACATTCAAGTGTGGAATATAACAGCGGGAGAAGGGATGAGATATGCAACATGGTACCGTTACAGTTATTTGTGTATCTTGGATGCAAAGTTGAGTTTGTCACACGAAATAAACATTTGACGCCCGAGGCGCAGCCGAATGCGTTACATGAGGATGACTAAGTAAACGTTGCACCCGCGATACACACAATGTTTTTCCTACAGCTGTGTTTTAGTTTTTAAAAAGATCTGTTTTACTAAACAAAACGTGTTTACATTACAGTCTAGTTCACAAACGTTCTGTATATTCCAGATAGTGTTATAGTTCACATGTGTGCCACCAAGAGCAGCACAACTCTAAGCACAAAAATAAAAATTTTCAAAACATAGCCTGCATCAGCTGATTTACTTTACACCCTAGGTGGAAAAGTATTTTTTTACACACGCCAGTGTGCAAAAACTGCAGTCAGTGTGCAAAAACTCACCTTGTTAAGTAGCTGTAGGAAAAATATATTTTCTTTATTTTTAATAATAAACCTTTCGCTAGAGTACACATTAAATACATTTAAGTTTATTTAAAACCAAGCAAACTTGCTATAACCACTCCTAGATGGCGCTGATGTTTTCGTTTTTACTTGTACTTGTAATACTTGTAGAGATATTAAAGTAACTAAAGTATTGTTACTTTATGTTTTTTTTAGGGCAAGCCTTATCCGAGTGGATATCGTGGTATCTTACTGAACAGAAGATCCTTAGTCCGAATTTCGACTAGAGATCAGGAAGCTTTTCGTATATGTTGTAAGAGGTGAGGATGGCGGAAGTCAAGCAAACGGTGTTATGACCAGTTACTTGGTTTTAGGCTTGAGATGTTTTACATACTTTTACCACAGTATTTATGTACGTATATATGTTTTTTTTTTTTTTTTTAAGTGACGGGATAGGCTTGCAATGTTTTGCATAATATTTCAAGACCACAATAAGTTTATTTAAAAACAAAAACTTTCCAGCTTATTGGTCATAAACATGTGAAACTTTGACAGAACATGCAGGCATCAATATAGATCATGTTGTTTCAATAAAAAATTATACCAAAATTTGATATGTGGGTTTTTGCATGAGTGATAAACTATAATGTTACGTCATTGTAAACAGTAAACCCCGCTTCAGACATATAACAGCTGACTTCGCTCATCTTTAACAAAACCTAGCCAAGATTATACTTTGGGTTTATGATTACACATTTTCACCTTCAGTGAAAACATACTGTCTTCTTATAATGCCTGGATGTTGGTTTTTTTTTGCTCATGCTATATGTTCGGCTTTGAGGTTAGAAATCGTTGTTAATGTCGTTTTACAATCCTGTTTGTTTAATTCATTCTTGACAGCCTAAACAATAACTTGTGCCAGCAAACATAAAACGTTATTTAAAATTATCACTATCTTGTGATGTTGGCTGAATTATTGATATTTTAAAAGAATCGTAAATGTATGAGCTTCTGTTACTTTGAAAATAAAGGCTCACTGTCGATGAAAAATTAAGTGAATTTTCAAATGTGAATAATAACACACTTCATTTAAATAACTGCATTAAAAATATTTGGGTTCAAAATCGTTGATTTAAATAGGCCTATGATTAAAATGTAACATTTACTTTCTCACCATACTATAGTATACAAAGCTAGAGCGAAAACTATTCGACCGATTTCAAACAAATTTGCACCAAACATGTCAAGTAGGCCTTTATAGTTGCACGAAAAACGGTTTTGAAAAATTTTGGAAAGCAACCCCCTTTTTGGCTAAAAAACCCCCAAACAATCAGTTATTACTTTTCTATAAAAAAAAAACGGCTCTAACGGTTTTGATAGAATTTGTCTTATTTGTAGCCTTTTATGTACCCTAACATATGCAAAAAACAGAATCTTTCTAAAAATTCTCGTTTAGTTAATAATAATAATAATAACTGATTTTAGGGGGTTTTTTGGCCATAAAAGGGATTGTTTTTAAAAAGTTTTTAAAACCTTTTTTCGCGTATCTATATAGGCTTAATTGACGTGTTCGGTGCAAATTTTTTCGAAATCGGTAGAATAGTTTTCTCTTTAGGTAATAATTATAATATTTTTTGTAGTTACTCTCCTACTTTAATGTATTATCCCCTCTCCTACTTTAATAAAATTATGAAGTCACAGTTTGGGTTACATACGGGGGTTGGCGTGCAATGCACTTTAGTACGTAGGCCGCTTCTCATAGTGTTCAGTGTCAAGCTGACATGTGCGTGTTAATAATTTAAATATGTTTGTGTGAAAGTGTGTGCCAGTTTCTAGTACCGTTTATTTAGTTTTGTTTTACAAAATTTATTTCAGGTCTTTGATTAACGTTATTAGTTGTTGGCTCTGTATATTTACTATGATGAAAATGTCTAATGGCATGTATTGGAAAAAACATACGTTTTCAACTACTTCTTACCTCAAAACAAATCATATAGCTTACATTAGTTCTATTAATCACCAATATTTGAGAAGTTGTAATCTTTCTCAAAAGGATCTAATTAAACTGCACGAGATTTATCACTGGATCTTACTAGATTTTTGGAACGCAGATTGCAATAGGAGTTAACAAATAGAAAATGTAATGCGTAACGAAAAAAAGTGTTATCAATTGGTTGCTATGGCAATGACAATTATAAAATACGAGTAACGAAAAAGCGTTATCAAATAGGTTGCTATGGCAATGAATGTAAACACATCCAAAAAAACATGTGTTTTGGTTCATCAATTTAAATTAAGAGACGATCGGTTCCGTCCGGCGTAGTTCAGAATGATATCGTCAAGCGCTGAAATACAATCAATAAACATAAAATGTTGGTTCATCAGGCTAGGCTTAACCTAATATTATTGGGTGTATATTTAATTCAGTTAACCTGCCTTAACGGCAACATACATACAATAGTTTTAGGTTAGACCTAGCAAGTAATTTTAAGTCTAGGCTTAACCTAAAATTATTGTATGTACTTATGGACATTTAACTGTGTATACCATCTTAGCTTTGATGTTATAATTAATTCTACACCTTTATTATAATAACATTAAACGTATGGAAACAGTAAATATTTGTATAAATAAACGGTATCAGTTAACTGACACAAACTTTCTCCCAACTTACTGTAGTCAAAATAATATTGTTTTCCATGATTTTATTTATTACTTTTTAGAACAAAACAAAAAAATAATATTCTACCTACGTCAATCGTATAAAAAAATTATTGTCCTAGGCGGGATTCGATCGCGCGACCTTTGAATTACTGGCCGTGATCGCTACCATGGTGCTACCCCGTGCGGCCGCCGCCGCGATGCTAGATTGACAACACAAACTTGTTTATTTTTAAACATTTCCCCATAATTATAAAACGCCGAAGTTTTTATAAAAGCGGGTGGTGTCATTTTGTTTGGCATCTTAAGCACTATAAATACTGAAAATTTGATCAAAATCGTTAGAGCCGTTTTTGAGAAATTTGCATTTTTGTCGTTTTTTATGGGTTTTTAGGGGTAAATTACCCTTAAAAATTAAAAATTCCAAAAAATGAAAAAAAAACGCCTGGAGATATTAGGGTGTAGTACCTACATACCAAATTTCATGAAAATCGGACCAATAGTGTCCTCTCTGGTCGTGTACATACTGACAGACTGACAGACAGACACCACTCTAAAAACACTTTTTTGGGTTCAGGGAGCACCAAAACAAAAAATTCCACTAAAAATATTTTTGGGTTCAGGGAGCACCAACACAGATAATTGCACTAAACCATTTTTTGGGGTTCTGGGAGCACCAAAACAGATAATTCAACTGAAAATTCAAATTCGAACATTTTTACGAAAAGAATACTTTCTCCATATACTACGTATAGGGTGGAGAAAGTAAAAACAATCTAATAATAAACGGCAATTGAAAGATTAAAATTATGCGTGTATGTCGCCGTTAAGGTTGGTTAAAGAACTGAAGGAAAGGCGTGATAAACTTCGTTCCTGATGAGGGTCCGACGAACGAAAACATTTATTTTTTTAATAATATTATTTACGCTGCGAAGGCACTTAATTTTGTGACTACAGAAATTTAAAAACTAATCAGAGTCTCTCTACCCTCACATTCATGCAGACGTAATTTCCCCAAAACCATGTAACGTAATAAAATTTGAGCACTTCTAAGTTCAATTCCTTTTATCAGTCTTAACTTAAATATTAAAATAACTTTCATTCAAACTTTTCAATGAAATGAAATCAATCAAAACCAGGCTGAATTTAGAACCTTGATGATGACAAGTTGGATTAGTTGATTGCAGACGATTTTTCATTCAGCAGAGTGAAACAGTTTTAAGCTCAGTTTCTAATATTTCTTTGGTACGAACTAAAGTTTCATGTCATGTCTACAGAAATATATATGCTTTTAAAAACTTTCGTACTCATGATCAAAGAATGTAAACCTCTAAATATTTTTAAAAATAATACCACGGTTATTAATAACTTCAAACAAATGTGTAACAGGTAACCACCACCTTATTGACCGAGCGAAGCGAGGTCTCCGTTTTAGCTCGACCGATCGGCATTTCGTCTGTTTGTCTGTCTGTCTCTCTGTCTCACGATTACGGCCAAACGCCTTGACCGATTGTGATGACTTTTTTTGCATGAATGTTCCTTATTCCAAGGCCGAGCGATGTATGTATACGGTTTTTTCCATTTTTCATTTTGAACCCCTTAAATAAAATAAAAA
>JAGFPH010002953.1:31750-43368 GCA_018207615.1 Philaenus spumarius | reverse complement strand
TTGGTGTTTTTGTGTTTGTGTTGGTGTTTTTGTGTTTGTGTTTTTGTGTTTGTGTTGGTGTTTTTTTGTTTGTGTTGGTTGTCAATACATTATAGATAAAAAAGTTTTCTGAAAGGTAATAGGCCTACATTGAGTTTTGAACGAAGTTCTTTAAAGCTGGTTACGGTAGGAGTTAACAAATAGAAAATGTAATGCGTAACGGAAAAAAGTGGTATTAATTGGTTGCTACGGCAATGACAAATACAAAGTACGAGTAACGAAAAAGCGTTATCAAATTGGTTGCTATGGCAATGAATGTAAATACATTCAAGAAACATGTGTTTGGTCCATCAATTTAAATTAAGAGACGATCGCTTCCGTCTGGTGTAGTTCAGATATTATCTTGACGAGCTGAAATACTTTCAATGGACTAAAATGTTGGTTCATCGGCCTAGGCCTAACCTAAAATTATTGTGTATATTTCATTTGTTTTATCTGCCCTAACGGCAACATACGTACAATAATTTTAATGCCGTTAAAACAGGTAAAATTAATTAAATATATACATAATAATTTTAGGTTAGGCCTAGACTGATGAACCAACATTGTATGTTTATTGAATGTATTTATAATAAATGGACATTTAACTGTGTTTACCATTTTAGCTTTGATGTTATAATTAATTCTACACCTTTATTATATTTACATTAAACGTATGGAAACAGAAAATATTTGTATAAAAACAAACTAACAATAAACAGCAAATGAAAGATTAAAATTATGTGTGTATGTTGCCGTTAAGGCTGGTAAAATAATTGAAGAAAAGGCGTGATGAACTTCGTTCCTGACGGGGGTCCCACGACCCCACACATTAACGTTTTTCTATTATTTTTTTTAAAATTTGTATATATATTTGTTTGGTAGCGAATAAATAAAAGCGAAGCGAGCAAAGGCGGGGCGGGGGGAGTTTTAAATAACGTAGCGTCGGTCCCAGACAAAGTGAATCTGAAAATGTTCGGTATTTTTTAAGACTGAAAATTAAAAATCAATTTTCTGACCTTTTGGAAGCGTAAACAGTTCAAAACGTATTTAGAGAAGAGTTTAACAAAAATCGTTAATATCTGTACCGGTTTCAAAATAATGCTGTATAAATACTAATTAATTGAAATAAGAGGAAGCATGATTTTACTGCTCTGTTTGGACGCTATACAAAATGATTGTATATCGCTAATGTTGATGAAATGATTTAATTTAAAGTTGGTGGCCTTCGTAAAGTTCGACGTTTATTGAACAGTTGGCAATACTGATTGGTGTTTACAGTTGCAACAACTTCTAAACTTATAACTTTAAAGGGCGAAGGGTAATTAGATATCACGAGAAGTTTACATTTAGTTTATTAACAATAAGTCCGACGGGAGAGAATCAATTACGTTGGAAAATATTATGAAAATAAAATGTTCCTCGTTTTCCAGTAACATGCAAAATTGTATTATATTAAAACTAAACAAAAGCTATTCGATCAAGCAACTGAACCGTGGACATTAGTTGTCGAAACTACTTTTATATTTTTTAGACTTTCAACCAACTATTTGGAAAATTTGTCATAAAAGATAGAAAAGTAGTATTTTTATATTATAAGCGAAATGGGTTTTCATTTGTTTTGTACGTCAATATATAACTTAATTATCGGCAATTCACTAAAATTGTCTATTCTTTACACTTTATAAATATAAATAAACGATACCAGAAACTGGCCCATACTTTCTCACAAACATATTTACATTATTAACACGCACATGTGAGCTTGACACTGAACGCTATGAGAAGCGGCCTACGTACAGTGCATTGCGCGCCAATCCCCGTATTGGGAGTATTTTCAAATTCAAATTGCATTGCGTGCTTCGCACGCCTACCACCGTCTTAGGAGTATTTTCAATAAAAAGTGCTTTGCGTGCTTCGCACGCATACCACCGTATCAGGGGTATTTTCAATACACAGTGCATTGCGTGCTTCGCACGCCAAACCCCGTGTATTAATAAAAATCAGTTATTATTATTATTATTATTAGCTAAACGAGAATTTTTTGAAAGATGCGGTTTTTTGCATATGGTAAAAAATTTTAGGCGTTTTTCGGCCGAAAAGGGGATTGTTTTTCAAAATTGTCCGAAACCTTTTTTCGTGCATCTATACAGACCTAATTGACATGTTTGATGCAAATTTGTTCGAAATGGATCGAATAGTTTTCTCTCTAGCTTTGTATACATACAAATATACATACATACATACAGACATACATACATACAGACATACAGACAGACATTTTGTAAAAAACACGTTTTTAGACTCAGGGGTGGAACGGCCAATCGACCGATCCAATTGGGGTTAATTAATTACATTAATTAAAATAAATTCAAAGTCAAAATAACAAAAGATTAAAGCCAAAGGGTGTCAAAAAAGCCCAAAATTAAGATAAAAAAGTAGTTTCAAATGTGAAAATAGTATTTAGTAAAAATTTTGAAGAATTAACTAAAATTGTGTTAAATTGTGTTAGTTAAATACGTGCAGACTATGACGTAGGCTTTAGCGACAAAGTCGAACCAAAACCTTGCAGGATCTGACAGGAATTGACTTGTCCAGTCTTGTCTAAATTTGGTAGAAATGAATTAACATTGAAAGATAGGGGTTTGTAATTTTATTAAAAAAAGTTGTTATTATTAGATTTATGTTGAAAGGAGAGGTAAATAAGCAAGGAGTAATAAAAATAATTTTGTTATGATAATTTGTTAAAATGTTATAGACAAAAATGTAAGTGTAAACAAATCGATTTTGCAGAATTTGAATAAAATCCAAAAACAAAGTAGAGTCATTTGTAGAGTTAAAAAGGGTTAAGAAAATAAAGTAATAAAAAATATAAAGTTATAAAATTTAATAGCTAAAAAATAAAGTGTAAAGTCATTCTTGGGCATAAAAAGGCCAATAACTCATAAAGTTCAAATGTAATTAAATCATAAAAAATAGCATTTAATAGAGTAAATAATAGGGCATAATCAAGCCGAAGTTCAATATAAATAAATAAATAGTTTTGTAAAAATAAAATAAATTAATAAAAAATTTTATTAATTCAAAATAAATACAAGGGAGATTAATAAAAGGGAAATATTGATAAAATAGGGTGTATGTATGTGTAATAAATTGTAATGCCAAGTGAGATATGAAAAGAGCTTTAAAGGGGGGGAATGAAACGCCGAAAACCAAACGAAGGCAATTAGAGTAACAACAAGCTGAATAACTAGATAACCAAACAAGCTATCAAAAAACCAACACCAGATTTACGCGTTTCAAGACCAACCGAAGAGGATACAAGCAAGAAAAAATGGAAAATTTCAAATTTACAGGAAATAAATTTCAAAATTTAAGCAAAACTAACGAAGTCTATAACTCAAGAAGGAAGATGAGTAGAAACGCCATTCGAATTCCAGAGAAACCAGAAAACGTCAACCAATCCATAGAAGTCAATAAAATCAAAATCCGACCACGCAAAAAGAAGTTATAGAGTTTGGATGAAATCAAAGCTAAATTCGCAAAACGACAGGCACGGACATGAAGTCAAGCCCGAAGCACCAAGAGGGAAGTGACGTCATCGGATCTACTACTAAGAGCAGAACAGACCGCACATTGTAATTCAATAAATGAAGATAATAATTAAATTAGGCCTAATCGATGGGAAATAAAGGCACTAAAATTCATCAAATAAATCAGGAAATATATTAAGACCAAAAAATATATTTCTAAAGCAAGAAATCAGGATTTCTTGTTACATAGAGGAAGATGCTGGTTTGACAAGTAAAAAGTCGACGATAGAAGCTTGCATCCCCTCTAACATCAGTTTAGCACGAAGCGCCAACGAGTAAACAGCTGACCAAGCTCCAAGGGTACTTAGAGAAAGTCGTAGGGCGATCAGTCGGTGTGCGTTCGTTCTAGCTCCGGCCTAAAGCTAAGTCGGGTCGTGATAATTTCGGGAGAAGAATATCCATATAAACGGCCTATCTTGCCAAAAGATACTACAATCAACTAGGAGAGGACAACTTTAATTAAGTCTAGGAGAAGACAACTGTAAGCCGAAGAAACCATTCTGGGGACCAAGGAGAACAACTTTAAATCGCTGGAAACCGACAGAAAGAAATACGCGTCGAACTTCTTGTGTTCTGTAAGTGGCAAACGATCATTGTTACTTATAATTTTAAATAAATCCCTTTTTTGTAAAGTAATATATAAATTAAATAAATAAATTCAAGTAAATTCTGGGGAAATTGAATAAAGTAAACTCGTTTAGTAAATTTCATTACTCACAATGGCAAATCGTCGTATGTAAATAATATAATCATATACAAATTTTAATTAATAAATTAATTAATCACTTTGCTACTTTTCAATATATGTAAATATAAGCTAAATATTAATCAATTTCATTGTGTTTTTGAAAAAATAATTTGTTGTTTCAAAGTTAATGGATTTATGTTAATTAATAAATCGTTTTTGTGTTTTCAATAGAAAATTTTGAATATATAATTTACAAATCCAATGAAAATAATCCTAAAACCATTCAGTGCTCTAGTGTAATAAAGTCAGCAGGTGAGTTATTCACGGATCACTACAAATTTAACTCCAAAGGGAACGATCCCGAAAAAGAGTCTAGAATTGAGCTAGTGTACTACACAAAAGACGAAAAAGGTCTAATTAATTTAAATTTTAAAATTTAAGAATAGGAAACAAAAAGTTTTCCTTTTCTTGCCCTCGCCAAACCTCTCAAATTGTTCTAACGGGGTAGTACAACAGAACAACATCAAATAAGGCCTGAAAACACTTGGGTGTTATTTGATGAGGGAAAGTGTTAAAGTTAACAACAAAAGGTTGTGTTTATTGAATAAATTAAGAGGGTAGGGAGGTTTGCGCGTGGCAAGGGGGTAACAAAACAAATATATCCACAAAAATCTCGACGTCAATTTTTTTTGTAAACACTATACATTCTCTATACTATAGTATAGTGAGAAAGTAAATAAACGCTCACAAATCCAGCCTTTTTGCATGTTCGACTGAATAAAAATAGTTATAACACACCATTTTAAAGTGCAGTGAGAACAATTATTTCTACAAAAATACAATTTGCGGATAAAGTCTGTAATTAGACGCTCACCCTTAGCGAACTCTGCCTCCGTTAAAACAGCGTTTACTGCTTCCAGCGCACTCTCTGTAATTAAAAGAGTAAGATTACTAAATGCAAGACTACTTACATGTCGATAAAGAACATTACCTGTTTTGAACGAACAAAACATCTGGCAGTCTGCCAAGAGCCGAAGTCCTCTGATTCTTAGGAAAATAATATATTTTAAGATAAAAATGTAAGGTTAATTCAGGTATTTGATAATTGCTTTTTTGTAGGTTCAATTCAAAACTCTTTATATACATTTACAACAGTTATTTAAAAACTACGAATTAATGCACTAGCAGGTTACGTCTTCTTCATACGTGTTCTTGGCTATCCGTTGCCCAGGCATGGTTGTTGTGTATTATTACTTACTACCTTGTTAGAGATTATATTTGAATACTTCTTACAATTCCAAAGAAAGTTTATATCGTAAAGCATTATTTTACTCGTATTTCATGTGAACTGCTCTAGAGTTTCAAGAACGATTTTACAAACAGCCGCCAAGTAAAGTCGTTATTATAAGTGTTGTTGACAAGTTGCATTTTAGAGTAGAAAAAATAATTTTCGTAACAAATTTGTATATTACCAACTATAGAAAACAAAATAATATGAAATAACAGATGTTTGACTTATATTACAGTAAGCATTTTGTTTGATTTTACCTAATCTAAAAAAAATATGTTGTTGTGAAGAATAATTACCTGATTCTCTATTTGACAAAGTGTTTCATCCAAATCAGCTGTTTTATTTATAATATGTAACAAATGTTGTTTGAATTGAATTACAATACGGTTAGATTTTTTCGTTGAGTTTTGTTTTGTGTTTATTTCATACAAGTGGACCCAGCAATGCTTCGCTGTTGCTTGATTTAATTTAAAGGGTAGTTATTCCATTTCATTACATTGACTTAAGGGTCTGCTGTAGTGGCAGCCATCTTGGATTGTTATCCCATAAGAGCAATGTTAAATTTCAAACCATTTATTTCGTTTATTTTTTATCATAAAATTATTTGCAAGGTTTCATTTTAAGCACAGTCACAATACGCATCCGTCTTGCAATTTACATTTTTTTTTTTATGCTTTTGATTTTGACATTTTGTAAGTACAAAGTTTGAATTTTTTTCCTAACACAATAAGAAATTAATAACGAAAAATAATTTGCAAAAAGGATCCGAAATTTTATAAAGAATATTCAGTTTTTTTTTTTTTCAACACTCAATTACAAAAGATAGACTTATAAAATGGTTTGAAATGAGGCAATGTCAGGGCAAGAAATTGCACTGTTTAGATAGGGATATAGTGAGAGGCGTTTGCGTTCCGGTGGATTTCTCGTTTAGCAGACCCTTAAGTAATCGAATTGCCAAATGGTTTTTATACCATTTAAGAATATACTACACAGATATAGATTTAGATTTTGTAAACCTTTAGACCTATAGATGATACGCTTTTGTTTGCTTTTACCAAAACAAAACTGATAGTTGTCAAGAACTGTAAAAACCGCGATTATAAATTAGCCCAATTGGTTGCAAATAACGTGTTTAGATTCATTGTAGGCCTAACCTAAGAATATTTTCAGTTTTGGATTCAAATCAGCTGTTTTATATATAATATGTGACAACCAATGTTTGAATTAAATTAAAATATAGTAAGCAGTTGATTTTTGTTTTTGTTTGCTTTATGATAGGCAATCTAACCTGTTGGTTTTGAAGAATAATAAACTTATAAGTAAAGTTGCTATGGTAATTAATGTAAATAAACATGACATGTTGCTACATGCTTTTTATATAAACAGCTGTTTTTGTGCGCTATGGCCTTGAGTCCATACAAAAGAGTCTGTTTAGTTTTTTCCAAATTTGAAACTTTTTCGGGAAACTTTTCAAATTTTTCTTTATATAAAACCTAGTTCGGACTATTAATCTTACGAACATTTTAAAACAAAAAATAGCCAAATTGGTCCAGCCGTTCTCAAGTGATGCGCTTACAAAGGAACAGCAATTCATCTATACTTATAAAAGCCAAATACCATTGACTCATTGACTCACTGACTCACTGACTCATCACTGTTTCTCCAAAACCACGAGGCCTACAAACATGAAATTTGGCACTAATACTCTTTATAGGCTCTAGACGCGCACTAAGAAAGGGTTTCCGAAAATTCGAAATTTTAGGGGGGTTTGGGGGGGTCAAAGTTACAAAATCACGATTTCTCTAAAACCATCAAACGGATTAGAATGCAATTTGGTATGTAGTTTCTTCTAGGGCAATAGATGCTCGCTAAGAAAGGGTTTCCGAAAATTCGAAATTTTAGGGGGGGTTTGGGGGTCAAAATTACTAAATCACGATTTATCAAAACCTACTGAACGGATTGAAATGAAATTTGATTTGGTATGTAGCTTCCTCTAGGGCCGTAGGTGCTCACTAAGAAAGGGTTAGAAAAAATTCGAAATTTTAGGGGGGTTTGGGGGATCAAAGTTATTAAAAAACGATTTCTTAAAAACTACCGAACGGATGTGAATGAAATTTGGTATGAAGCTTTCTCTAGGGCCATAGGTGCTTGCTAAAAAAGGGTTTTAAAAAGTTGGAAACTTCAGGAGGGTTTGAGGGGTAAAAATTACTAAATCACAATTTCTCCAAAATTACCGAACAGATTGGAATAAAATTTGGTATTTAGCTTCCTCTGAGGCCATAGGCGCTCGCTAAGAAAGGGTTTCAAAAAATTGGAAATTTTAGGGTGGTTTGGGGGGGTAATAATTATATAATCACGATTTCTCCAAAATTACCGAACAAATTGGAATGAAATTTGGTATGTAGCTTCTTCTAGGGCCATAGGTGCTCACTAAGAAACTGTATGACAAATTTTGAAATTTTAGGAGGGGTTTGGGGGGATCAAATTTACTAAAATCATAATTTCAGATATTTTATTGTTATGACAATAGTGCTTTTATTATTTAAGATCTATATATATAAAAGCCAAATACCACTCACTGACTGAACACTTAAAAAGAATACAATTACGTTAAAAAGACTGAAAATACAACCACCACGGGCAACGCCGTACGGGTCAGCTAGTTTTTATTATATAGATAAGTTTTGCTAACCCAATCTAAAAATAAGCTGATGGTTATGAAGAATAATAAACAGATTCTAAATTTGTTCTATGTTAGTTGCTATGTTAATGAATGTAAACAAACATGTGTTACTAAGCTTTTGATCCGAACAGCTGTTATATACCTGATATAGGGCTTGAAGTAAATACATGAGTTGTCACAGTTTTTACTATTTAAAATACAAACTTTGCAAAATACTTTCTTAGTGTGTGTCTATGACATAAGAATATACTTTTAAATATTAGTAGTTGTATGTTAAGTATGTTTCTCTCTACGTTGATCCTATGCCACTCATTCAGTCTGGACAAAGCCACTTATCAGTAGAACCTCTTTAATCCGGACTAATTAGAACCGGAGGGGTTCGGACTATCGAATCGTTCGGATTGCAGAACAACTTGTACTTTTCACATAACTTAACAGCTAAAACATAGCTAAAATGGATCATAAGTTATTGAAAAATGAGAACTACTTTGCAGTTTAAAACATTGTTTATTTAAATAAAATAGCGGAAATACAGTATCCCTGGTGTCTTAAAAGTCCTAACACCTATTATTTTTTTACTAATGGAAAAGAAAGTCAGCATACAGACCTCCGGTTTGCGCCAATCTTCTTCTTTTATCAAGACCTTTAAAATGAGGTGTCACTCAACAGGGGTTCTCATTTAAAATTTTCGACTTACCCCCAAAATAAACCATTTTTGGGGGAGGGTTTGAAATTTATGATACACCAAAAATTGGTCATGTTAACAATCCCCAAAGCAAATCTGTCTATTCTCATTAATAAAAAAAAAACAATAGGGGGGGTGGGACTTTTAAGAAACTCGGTATTTGTAGTAAACGTAGTATGGAAAATATTACGGGAGAAAAAATTTTAATCAAATTAAAAAAGTCACTGATTTTTTCTGCATTAATGAAGAAGTTCATTTTTGGCTGCTAAATTTCGAATTTGTTCAATAAGCTCTGGTCCAGCATATCCATCGCTAATTTTTTATCTTTTTCAGTTTCATGGCGTTCGGATTAGTGAACTTTCGGATTACTGGGGTTCGGATTAAAGAGGTTCTACTATAGATATACTATACTGTAAACATCACAGCCTAAAATAAACTTTTTTTCATCCATGTTCTTGGATATAAAACGGATGCCATAAGCTATCGAGTCAGGTAAGCTTACCCCTCCGCTACAAGGCAATGGACATTTTTTTTAAACATTTAATTAAAATTTGATTATTGCTTCTACAAGTGCTTGGCAACTTTTAAGAAACAGACAGACAGCAAAAGTGAATAAAACAATGTTTTACACATCCTTCCAAAACGCCCCAACAATAAGCCCCTACCTATTCTACTGCAAGAGGTATACTGTATGTCCCTTAGAAACGATAAGGAGAATTAATAAACTCGCAAAGCCTTGGCAGAACGCCACAGTTTTTGTTGCTTAAGTTGGTAACAGATTACGTCAGAGCAATGAGGTCTTTAAAGTGCTTGTTTGTTGTTTATGTTCTCACCATGTATCCAGTAAAGAAAGTATTTGTATGGTTGTATTTCCATGTGAGATTCCAATACACTTTTACAAACTAACAAATGTCATTGTATTTTTTTGGATTTTCTTTTTGGTAGTTTGCAAAGTAGTATATGGTGTTAAGGGGATGTAAAGGGTAGCTTTTTTTAAAATATGTGGACTTATTTTATACGTTTGTACGATCATGTACGATCGTTTGTACCCCAGAACACATGTTGGGGTGTCATTAGAAATGTTATATATATGTTTCAGCCTACATATATAAATTTCGCACTCTAACTACTGCATTTCAAGTCCGATTTGGTCCAAATTCGGTACACCCTTTGGTTTCCTAAATGGCTAGGACAAGTTCGTTATCCAAAAAATCCAATAACTGGAAGTAGGCCTACTCATTTTGACTGGAAATAATTGTTTTCCGATGGCTCTTTTTTGGTGTTTTATCGACAAAACTAAACATAAGAGATTATTCTGCACATTTCGATCAAAACGAAAAATACCCTAAAAGTACTAGGTCCAAATCAATGAGATTGATTTTACCGTAGAAGCAGCTTCTTTTTGGAAGCCTATGGCTGGGAATCGCGAGTTTTTCAGGTGCGAGCTAAGTGAAGCAGTCCAAAATCGTAAGCCCCAAGGTCAAATTATTTTTTTTTTTTACTTTTTTACTCCATCAGCTAGCCTGATTCCATTGAGACATTACTTGAGGCTAGGCCACTTGCTCTATTATTGTGGTGGAAAGGATATCCGTCAAGTACACGCTGTACTCCCTACTGGTGTAGTAACGAACTGTTACTAGCTAAATCCCCTCCCCTCTGACTTTTAGTTTTCCTTTCTAAACGAGACAATTATTATTATCGTCTCAATCGTCTTCCCTTCTTATCTTAGCGTTACTTAAACCAGATCTTTAATAACAGCTTTGCTGCCGACTACAACCTTTAACACCTCTATTTCACATTCCTATCCAGCACACCTGAGGAAAGTATCCCGGAGGTAACTTTCAAACTCATTGTGCCTAGTGATGGTCATTGTGCTTAATATAATGGTCTACCTCGCCAAAATATCTAGACAACCATATTCCTAAAACACGGACCAGCTTTCTTGTCCAACCTCATGGTCCTTCATTTAGAGAATTCCACCTGCTCTTCTGCAGTTCAACTATATTCCTCCTTGGATCCTCTATGTCCATCCTTCGTTGTGACATTTCACATTCCTCTCTTCAGCGAGGAAAACAAAAGCAGGCTCTCCAGCCAGTAAAAAGCCACCTGAGGAAAGTGTGTTCCACAATATCTTCCTTTCTAAAATAGAGGCATCCTCGTTTGTCTCCAAACTTCCAAACACTCCGTGCCCCGTGCCGACTTGCGAATATAACGGTCCACCTCACCGAAATGTCTAGACATCCTTTTTCTTAAATCACGACCAGCTTTCTTGTCCTACCTCATGGTCCTTCATTTGGAGAACTCCACCTGCTCTGCCACAGTTCAATTGTATTCCTCCTGGCATCATTTCTGTCCATCCTTTGCGGTCCTCTCTTTAGCGAGAAGATCGACAGGAGGTATTCCCGCCAGTACAACGGCTACTTTTGTATGGTATCTTAGGTTCTTGTCTTTTATATGGGCAATATTTACACTACAAAGTCCCCTAAGTTTACTCTAAATATGATTTATTTACTCTAAACAAGGCAAAACCAATACTATCTCAAAAGTAAAGTTCTCAAACAATAACAATTGATTTTCTTAAACTGCGTTCATTTTCAACGTACAATAGTGACCATGTCTTTAGTGGCAAAAACATTTCTCTTTCGTTAAATATAAATTAA
>JAGFPH010002953.1:10758-26356 GCA_018207615.1 Philaenus spumarius | reverse complement strand
TTCGAATTTTTTCAAACCCTTTCTTAGTGAGCACCTATGGCCCTAGAAGAAGCTACATACCAAATTTCATTCCAATCCGTTTGGTAGTTTTGAAGAAGTCATTTTTTAATAACTTTGATCCCCCAAACCCGTTTTTGCTTTTATATATATAGAAGAAGCGGACCACGCAGGTAGGGATGTAAGTGTGGAAGGGAGGAGGTGTATTATGTGTGGCGGGGTGGGGGATTTAAGTGCTGAGTACACTACTACCCAGTCTGTTTTTTACGGCTATATTTTTAAAAGTTGTGTACAATATTTACAATATTTGTATAACAATTTCAAGTTGATTGTTGTCCAGAAATAATAAAACACTACAATGTTTTTAGAAAAGGCAGTGCACTAGATAACGCGACTAACCTCTGTCACCGACTGACTCGCTACGCTGACCTCCAAGCTGTTAGCGCATGCGCATTGGCCGTCCCTGCTTCTACGCATACAGCCAGCCGCTTCTTAACATATATTACCTACTGTCATTTTGAAAATCGCTCAACTCACGTCAGCGGTTCGGCTGCATGATCGAATTATTATTTTAACGGCGTTAGTTTTTATTTCCAACAGTAACCCCACGAAATGTCAACGCGTTTCAATGTTGTAGGCTATCTAAACTCGTAACAAAATTCCTTAAGTTAATTTTTGTATCAACCTTTACGCCAAGTTAAGGAATGAAGTTGTAGTAACAATTTAGGATTTTTTAGTACTATCCTGAGAAAAAATCTCCGTCACACTTTCAACAATCAACAACCGAGTGTAAGAAGTATTTTGGTCGACAAAGCTCTACGTTTAAGATTAAGTGATAAAGTTTTGTCGGTGATTTTACCGGTTAAGAGAGTCCCTTTTAAGCGGGCGGAAAAACTTTTGAAACTTTTGTGGCGGAAGTTACAACTGTCAGCAATTTATTTCAAGACGCTCAACGGGTGGTAAATATTCGTATGGAGGCAATGACCAATACTTTTTCGGGAAGAAATGTGTGGCTACTAAAAACGTATGTAAGGAAACTTTATATTCTTTTAAATATAATAATGTTAAAAGGTATTCTACTTACATAGTTGTTGACATACATGTTCAAATCGGATCAAATCTAGTCTCGTTTGACAAATATCCCTGTAAAAAAAAACCATATCCATATTAATAAAGTTATTAAAGGATAGCAAATGTTTATGAGAAAATCTATTTAGTCAAATATTCAAATTACTGAGCATATGCTTACCACAAAACTATTTCCAGTTTAACAATGAACGTTCCAGCCATAACGACGGCTTAGTTATGGGAAGCCCACTATCTATATTAAAGACCACTAAAGAATACCGTTGCGTGGCGGCCAATAGGATGGGCGAGCAGCCTTGCCATATCTACTAGCCTCGAACACTCCTGGTATTTACCGCTCGAGGCTTGATCGCACAGTTTAAAGAATTATAAATGTGTTGAGTCAGCCGCGTTCAGTTAGAAGCGTGGGAAGAACGTGACAACGTCGCACTTAGGCGATTGGAGCGTTCAAGGTCTCGGTGTACACAAGCTCGTCTCTCAACGTTATTCTTTCGTGGTCTTTACTTTAGCATCATGGCGGAAATATTTCTAAATCAAGTCGAAAACAATAATAGTATTACTGATAAAAACAAACATTTCAGAATTGTATATTATCATACACATGTAGACGACATATTAGTTTTACATCACGGCACAAAAAGACAAATCGAAAACTTCGCATCAAACTTAAATAACATACAACCAAATTTGAAATTCACAACTGAAATAGAAACAAACTATAGTATCAATTATCACAATTTATAGGAAAATTAAATGAGAAACACCAAGTTCAAGATTTACAGGAAACCCACACAAACAGATCCCACAATCCGCGCTACATCAAATCATCCGATACCTCACAGACTGTAACCTCATGCATAGATTGAAAAACACACCTATGAATGCCAATGATTTTCAAGAAGAATTAAATATAATAAAACACACGGCAGTCAAAAATGGATACAAATCATATATGGTTGACAGATTTTTAAAAAAGCAGGATACAATCACCAAAATAAAACCAAAAGAAACAAAAAAAAAAGAAGAAAATACGTTGCCCTAGATTTTAAGAAAGATGTGGAACATGGTAAAAAAACAGGGGTACACCTCTGCTTATAAACTAAAAATAATTCGACCACGCAGCTGGACCGCTGACGTTAGTTGAGCAAATTTCCAAAATTAAGTTTATAGGTCTATGTTCAACCAACAATTTGGGAAATAAGTTTATTCACGACGGTGCTAAATAGCTGCAAAATGGTTCGCGCGCCATTCCGCATATTGGGTGTACCTTCAATACAGAATGCAATGCGTGCTTCGCACGCCATCCCACATTTTGGGAGTACCTTCAACACACAAAGCATTGCATGCTTCGCACGCCAACCCCCGTACTGGAAGTACCTTCAACACACAAAGCATTGCGTGCTTCGCACGCCAACCCCACGGTAGAATCCACCACATGGCTTTGAACTGGGTACTTCTATGGTATCGATTTTGGGGAACCGAGCGAGCTATAAGGTCGCGTAAAAAACAAAATATGCAGAATTGCATCCTACGTTTATATTTGTAGAAAACACTCAAAAACAAATTCATTCTCGTAGGAAAACCCTAAAAAAATAGTTACATCCTGTCCAAAATCGTGCTTCCGATTGTTGGATTTTGTTGGTTAACGAACTCGTCCGAGCGACGTAGACGACCAACATGTGTACCACATTTGAATCAAATCGGACTTAAAATGCGGCCGCTAGAGTGCGAATACATAGGCCAAATACATATATATATATATATATATATATATATATATGCATATATATATATATATAGATAGATATGATTTTTAATGACACCCCAAAACGTTTTCTGGGGACCATGATCGGTACTCATTTCCTACTCCCGACCTTGGGTCTTACCATAAGAGCCACTGCAATAGCTCATTTATCCTATGGAAATTAGCTAATAATCTGCTCAGTGCAATAAATTCGAAAGTACGGGAATTTATGAACTATCATGCTCTGTTTCACAATTCCTGAATGAAGGCATTTTAATTGAAATTTACGGGGCTAAACTGTTTGTTTCAGATGTTATTAAAATAAAATGATCATTTGTCGTCGTTAACAGTGCAAATTTTATACTCTGGCCTCAATATATCCACAAAACTACATCCGAAAAGTTTAGTAATAACGCCACTTTATGAGCTAAATTTTGAATTTTGATTAATTGTCACGTCCTAAGTATGGAAGAGAGAGGCGTTCGTTGTCTACAACTCATTAGTATGAATGGCTTAAAGATAATGTTGTTAATGTCGGCAACTGCTGGAGAAATACGACTGCGAGATAATGTGATCATTTTACGGATCAAAAGTTAATACTTGAAAGTAATAAATAACTGTTAAAACATTTTACTGTGGAATGATATTAACATAAATAACGGAAAGACTCGTGTGAGCGGGCAAGAAATTAGTTTAATCAAAATAGGTTTATTATTACTATAACCTTTAGTCACATTTATAGTTATATTATCAACTAGCTGGCCTGATCCGGCTTTGCACGGATAGACAAATCAAAGTTAAACGTATATTAACAAAAATATATATCAATAAATATTTTATACTATGCACTTCTTATGGGGGTTTTTAGTAACTTTGACCAAAAAACCGCCCTAAAATTTCGAATTTTTTTAAAACCTTTCTTAGCGAGCACCTAGGGCCCTAGAGGAAGTTACATACCAAATTTCATTCCAATCCGTTTGGTTGTTTTTGAGAAATCGTGATGTAGTAAGTTTGACCCCCCCAAATCTCCCTAAAATTTCGAATTTTTTGAAACCCTTTCTTAGCGAGCACCTATGGCCCTAAAGGAATCTACATACCAAATTTCGTTCCAATCCGTTCAGTAGTTTTTTGAGAAATCGTGATGAATCTGTGAGTGAGTGGTATTTGGCTTATATATATATAGATTTCAGGTCTTATAAATATTTCAGCACTGCATAGTAGCAGTTAAGGCTAAACATCCCAGGATTAGTTCCAAATTCTGCCACCACGGCGCAGCACTAAAATGGAGTCATTTTGTATTTGTGTTTATTGGTGGAATTTTCGTCCGATCTTCATTTGCAAAACTGATTTGTGAACGGAATAAGATTAGAATTCACGCCAAAGAAGCTAAACTTTAATTAAGTTGCTGGTTTAAAAAATAATAATAAAATAATTGTGTTACAAAACGAAAAATGCAAATCGCAGGTAGTCATTTTGAAGACAATAATTTTTAATTAATTTTACACTTTTAATTTTTAAAATCGCCTGACTGGTTTAGTCGGTATCGTTGTTTAAACATTTACAGTAATGAGAACAAACGCGAGAGTGACACGAAGCAGGTGCAGTGCCGCTGTGACTCACTCACGCCACCTATCCCCCCACCACGCGTCTCAGATGTTGCTTGTATACAGTTGGATGACGTTTTCCTGCTCTTCCATCCATGTGATCTCCCGCGATTCTTCTTTGTTGTACTATTGCGTCGTCTTGTAATTATTGTTAATGAGAACGTTATTTCGTTTAACATTTGTTTTCTTAATGGATCGCCGAGGAACAACAAAATCTAAAAAGCAACTTCGGCTTTCAACGAAGAGGAAGAAGCGCAGACTGCCTCTCGCTCTGCTCGCTGCTAAATCTCGGATGTTAGTATTAGTACAGTATTATAAAAACATAATTTGGTTCTTCTGGATAAGATTCTTGTTTAAATAACACCCTGATAAACGCTTCGTAAAGAGGGAATGTATAATGACTTTTAGTAAATGTTAACGAATATAAATATAGAAAAAGGGAGTGTAACGGGTGTTACTGAAAATGGATACCGGTAGTGAAGTTGAACTTCATGTAAATGTTCTTAAAACTATGTGAATTTTAAAACTGTAAAATTTTGAAAAAAATATGAGTTATTCCACAGTAAATGTATGTAATGGAACTGTAATTCAAATTGATATTGGCATTCAATTTTTTTAAACATAAAATTAAATCTTGTGTAACGGGTTGCCACGGGCAAAAACCCGAGACAAATGGGCTAATTACTAGAATAATTAGGCCTAACAATAAAAGTTGTATATAGAAGCCAATAGGCCTAAATATGTAAATTGATAATTAGTAATAAGTAAAATAACACGTTATAAAGAGATATCAAAGGAAAATTGGGGGTAAGAAGGAAGTAAATAATTTAAAATAATTATTTTATAAATTGCAGGCTTAGCCAATATTAAAAGTAATAGTAGCCAAGCGGAGTGAATTATTCTAAGAGAAATCGACAGGATAATTCTTGTCAGGTTTTGTCGAATATTGCAAAACTCTGTCTGTTGCCATGCGCCGTGAAAGAATTCAATGTAAAATTTTAATATATTTTCAAAAATAAAAATAGTAGGTTATTTTAAAGGTAATGGGTAGAGGAGAAAAAGATGATAATAATCTAATTAACAGAATTGTTTTAATTAAGAAAGTGAAAAAGTTATAGAGCAAAGACGTAGCAGAAAAAATGCTAAAATTCACAAATTTGAAAATTTCGAAAATCTAAATTGGGGATAAAATAAAGAATAAATAATTAATAATAATTAAATAACAATAAATTAATATAATTAAGTATTTTAAAGAAAAAGGCTCAAAAATAAACATATTAAAATAAATGAATAAATCGGGGGAAATAAGTTTCTACAGAAATAAATATGTATTAAATAAGATGTAGTATATATGTTTTTGTAATATACCATGTGAGAAAAGGGTATAAACCAAAAAGGGGGGTTACCAAATCCAAAATTCGAGATAGACATAGGATAGGCCACAGAACCGTGCCCGATGTGAAGATAGAAGAAAGAAGATCAGTTTTGGACGTTTGGGAACCAGACGAATACGATAGAACCAAGAAAATTCGAATTTGGACCATTTTGAAGAATTTAAAATTCAAAATTAAGGAAAAACTAGCGAAGGCGATAACTGGAGAACCAGGAACCATAGAACAACCACTCAAAGGAGGGAAAAAGCAGAAGATGGTCAGGAATCCAATGAGCTGCAGAAATCCAAAATCGGACCATGGGTTACAAAGTTAGAGCAATTTGAAAGTTTTGCATACAAAATTGAAGTAAATCTTGTAAGAACCGGCAGTGTTTAAGTAAACAGTGCGGAGCGAGCTTGGAGAGATGACGTCATGCAACCACCACCGAGACCAATACAATTACTTATTGCACGGAAAGTTAAATAATTAAATATCTACGAAACTAAAGTGGAGTAATTAAAATGAAGGCGTGGGAATTAAATTAAATAAATAAAAGAAAATTCTACAAGCTAGAAGGACCCTTTAAAGCACCAGAGAAGCGGAGTTGTCAAAAAGAAAAGAGTAAATCTCTTGACTTTGATTTCCAAAGTACACGGTAGAGGGAAGAAAAATTAAATTCAGTTGCGTATAGGTAGTCACCCGAGAACCACGTATAGATCTGCAGAAGCAGCAAGTCGGTCGGCGGTTATCACCAACTCCGGTACAGTAAGCGGGCCGTAATAAATCGCTATAATTTAAAGAAGAGGAGTGAGTTTAAGAAATTGAAGAAATAGTTGCGTATTGGTAGTCACCCGAGGACCACGTAGAGATCTGCAGAAGCAGCAAGTCGGTCGGCGAATATCACCAACTCCGGTACAGTTGAGCGGGCCGTAATAAATCGCTAAATTTTAAAGAAGAAGGATCCTAAGGGATTGAAGAAAGAAATCATTCTACATCAAAGAAGAGGAGAGATCCTGAGAGGAAGGAATAAAGAAGATCAAGGACTTCATTCCAAGGCCTAAACCACCGAGGAGGAAAGCTGCGATAAATCATCATTATTTGTGAGTAACAAATAACCAAGCTATATAAATTTTAAATAATATAAAAGTAATCCAATAATAAATTTTAAAAATAAATAATATTAAAATTAACAGTAAATTCAGGGGAAAGTGTAAAAGTAAAATCATTCAGGAATATTCCCTATTCTCACAATGGTATAAAAGCGTTTCAATATAAGTGTAAAAAATATCATATGTGTAAATATCTATACTATACTTGTTTGAAATTTTAATGACTTGAGAAAGATAATTAATTTGTTTTTGTTTTTGAAATTAAAAAAGTTTAGTTTTCAAGTTTTCATTTCTTTTTATTTATAAATTAAATACCCTATACCATAAGTTAATCAGTGCTCTAAAATAAGATAGTGAATAAGGTTTATTATTTCTTGTGTGTGACCAAATAACTTCAAACGACACGACCCAGAGAGGGAGTCTGACTAGAGCTAGTATTTTTTATCTAAAGTGTATTTATTACAAACCAATCTTTTAAGATTTAGGAAAGTTAGCGTATTTCCTATTTCTTGTCCACGTATACGCGCAAAGTTATTAAGGGCAAACTCAAATTAAAAATTTTAATAAACGATTGTGCGCGTGTGCGGCGTGGCAAGTGCGCGCCCAACGCGGGACGAAAAACCTTACGACCCAGAGATTTAAAAATTGTAACGATTGCGCGTGTGCGGCGTGGCAGGGTGTTACATTAAAATGTAACGGGTGTTACGCAGTTGCTAAAATTAAGATTTTTAACATATATTATATATACTGTAATAATAATAAGGTGTCAAATAACAACAAGAAGTATAATTGAGATTTCTTTGATCACTATAAGAAATAAAAACTTATATTTCATAAAAAAACTTATATTTAACAAATATATACTGTAATAACTCACTATTTTATTTCTTGCTACTAATTTGTTAATATTTTCTAAGAACATAAGGTATGATATTTTGATACAAACTCAAATTATATTTTATTTCAGAATATTTGGTGAATACAAGTAACACAAATTTAAAACAAATTATGAAAGTTGGGAAAATTTTATAAAAATAGAATGGAACACAAAGATAAATTAACTTCGGGGAGGGGTTTGGTGCCGTCTTTTTCCAAGAAAAATATTTAACATAAAAGAAATATATATATAATAAAATAATATTCAAAACAAGAAGTGATTTTAGGATAAACAAAGGACGAATGAAAATTATTATATGATAAATGGTAATGTGGATAGAATGAGCACAAGTCTATATCGAAGCACCAAGTTCAATTGACCACACATAAATTATTATACACATAAAAAAAGCATTATCAGTTTATTTATAATATAAAAGTTTCGGTTCTTGGCAGATCGGAGAAAAAATATAACAAAATTGAAATGAGGTTATAAATTAGAACATTCTTACCAATTATATTCTTCTCAATATTTAACATTCGTTTAGGCCTAGATATATGAAACTTTTTTATTGACAGTAGTATTCAATGTTAAATTAATCAAACATTTAATAAGATACAGTTTCATCTAAAAATTTCACCAATATAAATTCGTATCTTTTCTTCAATATCTTTTTGTTAATTAATTAATTATTTCCTATCTATATATTTAAATAAATTTTGGATTGTTACAATACCGGTACTTAATACATTACATGGATATAGTTCAGTACTTTTTATACTATGCCTTAGGGCCTATTATGAGTTAGACTTACTAAAAATCAGTCTTATATATGCCCCTATCAAGAATTAATATAATAGGCCTAAAACTTTAAATAAAAACAAAATAATCGCTAAATCAAATTCTAGAATTAACAATTTGGAACTTCATAAGCGCATTCCTTTTTCAAAAATATCAACTGCTAGTGGAAACTCGTAAAGAATTGTAAAAAGTCCTTTGGGCTACTGTAGGTTATTGTAATTTGCCAAAAATATTCTTAAATTTGTCATCTCTCAGAATATGATATTTAATATCCCAGCGAAATCTGAGATATTGATGATAATTGCGCTTCTTATTTTTCTCCCTACATTTTTTTACTCTGCTTAGGATCTTTTAAAGTTGTTCTTCTTTTAGTGTATTGTTCTCTTCTCTTCTTTTTTTATCTCACTCTCTGGCTTTTTGCAAATGCTGCTGACACTTTACAACGTCACTCATCATTTTATCGTGAGAAAAAAATGTATGAGGTGTAATAGTAATAGAATTAAAACTTTAAAGATAAATAAAATAATTAGATACGCCTAACATTCATTGCCCAGTAAATACAATGAATACTTATTTAAGTATTCATTGGTAAATATGTTAAAAGATTCATTCTGGAATTACAAATAGGAAATTCGCAGTATGAAATTTGAAGGTGTTTTCGTGTTAAATTTTATTTAAAATAACATATCTGTCTTAACTTTTTAAGTGTTGCTACCAAAATTAATAAACTCTCAATAGGGCTATGTATTTAAATTCTACTTAAAATTAATATACATATACTAAACACTGAATGGTTGTGAGTTGTGTTGAATTGTAACACCCATTACATTAAATTATGTAACACCCGTTACGCGAATTACTCATTAAATTATAAAACTAAAATTAAAATAATAATACCAAAACATTAGGGAAACAAAACCTCTTACTTTTACAGTAAAAGTATTTTCCTAAGGTGTTTGTTCATTTTGTAATACTAACTTTTGTAAAAAAAATGTAGCGGGTGTCACATCACGTATTACTTAAGTTTAAAGGCAAATTTCAAATGAAAAGACAATATATTATCTTAAATTATGGCATTAATAGTTAGAGAAGTCTTTCAGCTATCTTCTGTAGCAACTTCAATCACTAGATCAGCTGTTTCATATTTATTGCAGTGCTGCTAAGTTCACAGAATAAAACATTTCCGGAGGATAGCTGTTGATACTCACAGAACAAAGAACTTAAACTAATTACAAATATCAAAATTTGCTAAAAATGTTGAACATATTATTAAAGTAGAACTTTTCACCTTGACATGCAACATATTGAATTATATTATATTTTATTTTTATTTTTTACACCTCAGGCTTACTTTAAGGTGGAATGCCTGAAATACTAGTTTCATTTCTTTCATTTCTACAAGTTTCAAGGTTTTGTTAAACATATCAATATACCTACTTTTTTTTCAGAGTGACTGAGAACGTATAGGTTTGCTGCAATAGGCTTAGAATAAAATGGTTTTTTTTGGCAAAATGAATGCTGACCACGGTAATAACTTATTACTTTAGGAAAATTTCGCAATTAAGCATTTTGATTGATTAAGCAGTATGCCAATACGTGAACCAACCATTTCTCTTGCGGAGTTCAATGGCGAAACATTAATGGCCAAATAGTATTAAAGATAAAAATATGTACCGTATGTGTATATCCTTGAAAAAATGTTTATTGTATTATTGAAACAGTCCATTTTATGACTGTCACGTGTAATACATGGTATTTTGCACTATTCATTTTTTATTTATTTCTCGTTTTCATGTAATAAAATATAAGTTTTATTTGAAACAAATAACTAACGTTATAGGGTAATATTATTCATACCCTGGTGTTATTGAATAATGTATGACCAAAGAACCTGTATATAGGCCTACTTTCATAAATCCTTTAATTTGAACTACTGTATATTTTTCTATATTTATTCTAGATGTCTCTTTTCGACTTACAGAAAATACTTTTTAACAGATAACAAACACCTGTCGTAATCAGTAGTCTAGTCTAGTAAGTGTGTCCGGCCAGAGTATGAATGCGAGTAGTGAGTGAGTTGACGAACGCTACAGTTGCAGGGCCGGGCAGAGCGGCTGGCTGGTGAGGGGGGGGGGAGTGATGTGCTACGCGGCGGGAGGAGGGAACCGGAGCGTGAGAGAAATAATGATAATATCTTTAAAAAACGATTCCGATACGACCATTTGACCGATTTAATATCTGAAAACGGCAAAATTCATTTAAAATTTGTATTTACAAAATGACTACCTGCGATTTAAACAAAATATTACAGCAAACAAAAATCTGTATAAAACTTTTTTATAAATAAATTTAAAAAAAAATCATCACAATAGCGTGAATGTTTTATTCATATCATTTACAAAATAACTTACAAAACAAAAATCGGATAATAATTATGGAAATTATTCGTAGTACAAATTTGCCTCAGAGGTGCTGCCATCTATCGGGCCAAAAACACAACTTTTTCAGGGATGTTTAGCCTTAACGTTTAGCGATTACTGTAGTAAAATTATGCAAGTTGAGGCAGGTCTCTAGTATACTACTGTTTACTTGACTTTACTACCTTTACTCAGATATAAAATCTTTTTGAACTAGAGTTGCTTCGTACAATAATGGTGTCTAGTCAATAGTAGCACATTAAAAACTACAAATACACAGTATACGAAAATTATAGTCCAATTTTATACTACCAAAACTGTAGGTTTTAGAGTAAACTAAAAAAATTAAGACCTCTCTATAACAAAGTTGTATATCACATTGTTCTGAATTCCAAGTTATTTGATCTCATGTTATACCTTACTACAAACAAGTATTACATAATAAATATTAGTACTAAATAAACAAAAACAGGGAAATAATCAACAGCAAAAACTCAAGACTTGCATTGCAGTAGGCCTATATAATATACCAGCGACAGGAGAAGGGGAGAAATAGGCAATAAGGTGGCAATTAACTAAAGTGATTTTTGTAGGCATGTTTCCTTAAGCCAAACCATAGCCGATTGTGTAGCGTGGGATCTTCCTGATCAGAAGATACCGGGTTCGAATGTCGGCTATACCAGGTAACTTTTCATATCTGTGGTTTGAGGGTAGGACGGCGGAAGTAATGCAAACGGTGGTTGGTTCGCTTCCAAGCTGACGGGATATGACTGGTTACCTTATCTCCGGCTTGGGATGTTTTGCATATTTTTACTAAATTATGTACATATATATATTGTTATATGAGATGAGATCACAATAAATAACTTGGAATTGAGGAAAATGTGATATACAACGTTGTTATAGGGAGGTCTTCAATTCCTTTCTTTTATGTGTGAAATTAATTTCTAAACTTTTTATTAACCTGCTATTTCTTAAGTGCATTTAGTTTCTACTATATGCCTCACATAATTTAAACTAATACTAACGTAACCTTAGTAAATACTAATACAACCACAGAATATTGAATAGAATAGAAGTGGCATGGGGTAAGAGGATGTGAGTCAACTCCCGCTCCTTTGCCCTCAATAACACATCCTTCCGCAGTTTAACACGCCTAAACAGATACAGTACGTTACATCAGAACTCTCCATGTGTGTTTTATGTTTCTCCTTGTTTAGTCTTTGTTATTGAAGTTTCTTTTTTTGTGTTTTGTTATTTTTTTATGTTAAAATGCCTTGTTGTGTGGCCTTTGGTTGCAGCGTGAGAGAAGCTGATAAAACATTTAGCCCTCCGATAACTTTTCATCAGTTTACTAATATTATAAAAAGGTAACATTTGTTTGTTTGTTTGTATGTACAGGGGGTAATCTCTGGAACTACTGAACCGATTGAAAAAATAGTTTTACTAATAAAAAAACTACACTATCCCTGAGTAAACATAGGCTAAAATTCATTTTCATAAAAGCCTTTTTTATTTCAATATTTGTAAATGTAGTCGGAAAAAAATCTTAGGTTAGGCCTAGACCGATGAATGATCACATGTATTTACATTTATTACCATAGCAACCGATTGAATAAAATAACATAAAACATCTGATTCAAACTGTGAAGCAATTATTTAAATTTCTAACTTTTAGGTTAGGTTTTTATTAAAGTGTGACCTGAGCCTTGCTGGTTCTTTTAACCTTTATTATAACTGCTGTTATAAAATATACGAAATAATTTGATTTGAGCATCATTATTTACCATCTTAGCTTTGGGGTTATTATTAATATTATTATAAAGAGGTAAAATTGTTTTGTTTATTTGTTTGTATGTAGGAAAAAATCTCTGGAACTACTGAACCAATTGAAAAAATAGTTTTACTAATAAAAAGCTACACTATCCTTGAGTAACATAGGCTAGAATTAATTTTGATTTAAGGGCTAAAACAATAAAAATTAATTGTTATATTTTCCTTAAACAGTTAGTGAGCTGAAAATTTGAACATTTATATTTTACAACATAGATACAAAAAATATCATAAATTGACATTTTGTCGCGTGCTGCAATTGGTGAAAATGTAGTAAAAATGTTGAATGTTATACTTTCCTTAACACTAGAGAATAAACCCTTAATAAATTAAGGAACTTAAAAATAAGAAGTCACTATGTGACATCCTAACTATAGAATAATAAATAAATAAATAAGACATTTTAGAATTTAATAGTAGGGCCTATTTATATAAAATAATTTGTTTGCATTTGCTTCGACGTGAGTCACCGCGGGGGTTGGCGATCAAAGCGAGCAGGGGGTAAAACATCTAGTTTTAATTAAAGAGCCCTCTAGTTTTACATAATATTATTACATTCACTAGTACTCGTTTCGATTTAGTATTGGCGATTATTTTATTCGATGGTACGCTTTAATCTCCTAAATACACTCACTTCCCTTGTTTTACTTATGTTAGGTTTTTTTATTCAATTTTAATAATTTAATAAATTTTAATAATAATAAAAATTTGTATAAGTTTGCTTTTAAAGGAGTGTGTGTGGAAAAGTTGTTTTTCTTCAACAGATCTCTTTTTAGAACAAGATTCCATTACTTTTAAAAAGCACAGGGGCATATTATTTTAAAATAAGGATATGTCATCACATAAATGAGATTAACGATCAAATCCACAAAAATAAAATAAGGTCGAGAAACAACAAATTAGTATTGTTCCAGGGACAATAATTTTTTTGTCTATACTTAAATACCTAAATAAAATATGTAAACAAATACAATTTCAAAAAGTTCATTTTTTTATGAAACTTATCTCCCTAACAATTATGTTAACTACTTACGTATTTGGACAATGAAGTAAAACAAAATTGTTACGTTTCTAATATTTATTTCACTTAAATTTCACACGGTGGACCATGGTTTAAATAAGTTATTTACAACACTGTTATCGTTAAAACCTTGGTTCACTATAAAATAAAGATAATATCAAAATCGTAATAAATGTTTTTTACTTATTTTGTTCGCTGTCCGAATATTAATACTTTTCTCAACATTCAGAATTCCTTAAAACATTAAATTATTAATGTAATTGATTAAGTAGGTCTAACTGACAACTATTTGGGCTGAAGCCCTTGTAAGCTTCATTTGCACAAACAATCACATTCCACAAAACTCTTTACGGGAGCAAAACAGTTACAATTCGTCAGAAAAGGGTAATTGAGAAATCTCTTGTGAAGGAACTGAGAGGGCAAGAGAGTGGGGGAACAGCTACGAGGTTTGACTCACATCACTCCACCCCGCCCGGCCATTGGTGCCAGTTCTACTATATTACATGTTCTGTGAATACAACACTCGCCTAATTAAAATACAAAAGTAAAACTTGCCTACTTTATATTCTATACAACACTCGCCTACTTAAAATCAATACACAACCATTGCCTGCAAGAAATGGTACAGTAATACATCACCTGCTTAAAATCCAAATACATACTTTAAATACTGATATAAATTTCACCTACTGTAAATCCAATTACATTCTTCGCCAACTTTAAATACTAATATAACACTCACCTACTTTAAATTAAATTTCATTCTTCACCAACTTTAAATACGAGTATCACACTCGCCTACATTAAAACCAAAATCAAACGCAGCTTTAATGAATACTAATTAAGCTTCAGTCTACTTTGAATATTATTACAACATAATGAGTTTACGTAAAACACATTTTCCATGTATAATTTTAATACTGATCAAAAGTATGAGTAGTAATTCGGCACATGTGAAGTAGTAACTATTTATATTTTCTGTTTGACTTCAATTAATTGAAAAGTGCGCCAATAGAACATCCACTCTCTGTTTAACATTTAACAAGGATCTAACCGTGAATAATGAGCCTTCTCCAGAACACATCCCCTTTAATGACTGCATCCACTTTAAGGCTTTGCAAGGTCACGTGCCTTGGTTGTGACGCCATTTACAAGGAAAACACGTTCCTCGCTTAACCATACTGATGTATAGGAAATACATGGGGCTAGAGACGCTGGAGTGGTTTGAAGGAACGAATGTAATTGCCCATACTAAATACTAATTGAACATCGCTCACTTTAATAAAGCACTCAATTACGTTAAACATGAATACCACCTTCGCTTACTTTAAGCTTGTAATTTTCAAGTGCAAACAGAAAGATTTATATCATAGAACGTGGGCAATCATCTAAAATCGTTACGCGAAATGATATTGCCCTAGAGAAAAAATATTGGATGTGCTTACGACCACACGTTGGAAGTGATAACATCTATGACCGATTTATATTTTTATCAATATTAATATTAGAGGAGAATAAAGGTCAACAAATTACACAAGTCAATATATTGTCAAAAAATATGATATCATATTTAGAAATTGCATAGTTATAATATTACTAGCTGGCCCGACCCGGCTTTGCACGGATAGACAAATCAAAGTTAAATGTATATTAACAACAAATATATTATATCAATAAATATATTACACTATGTATTTCTTATGGGGATTTTTAGTAACTTTACCCCCCCCCCCCAA
>JAGFPH010002952.1:155344-170356 GCA_018207615.1 Philaenus spumarius | reverse complement strand
AAAGAATACACATCAGGTAAAACTGTTCTCATATGCCAATGTTCTTCAGAAATTTAATCTACAACTGTAAAAAGTGGAACAACCAAGTTTAAAGTTTAAGCAACCTTGCTATTGGTTATTACGACGACCTATAAGAACTTTGAATAACATCTTACTATCCACATAGCACCCCACAAATGTAGACCACCAGGAATCCTTTCTGTCAACATAATTAATACACATATATCTTTTTAAACTTAGGAGAGACAAGTTTTATAATACCTTCAATAACGCTCATTCACATTTATAGTGGTTGTTACCATATAGCGTTATATATATATTCCAACGAACAACCTTAGTTTTGAATTTTTCGTTTTAGAATATTTCGGGTCCCACGTTTCGGGACGCCAATTCTACAACGAATCTTCTTTTCTAGAGGAATTAAGTTGTAGAATAATTTGTTTTGGCCACAACTGCAACGCGTTATTTTTCACGCTGGCAGCGCCAATTCTACAATGAATCCCCTTTTTAGAAAATTCTTCGTTGGAGAATAAGTTATTTCCACCTACTGGAAGTCTTATAGGCAATCTCACTTTGTTTGGCCTAGGTGAAATAACTATGTGTCGAACATTCAGTTCACTGACTATTCTGACAAAAACCTTTACTTTATACTTCCAGTAATTTATTTTTAATTTTAGCTCAGTAAGAACACAAGTTAATAATTTTACTTTTTGTAAACCTCTGAAGAGTGAGTACACTGGAACTAACCTTGTAAATTGCTTATTTGTGCTTGCAATTATTTTATGAAATTTCACTTTATCAATTCTTAATCTAAAATTCATAAACTATTGGGATATTTGAATACTAGGTGTTTTTGTAAATAATAACCTTTTATAAAACAAAATAAAATTTTAATAATTTCCTTTTTCTAATTTTAAACATAAAACAAAATTCTTGTATTTAATATTTTCCAAATAAAACCAAATAATAACTTTCTTCTCAAATAAAATAATAACTTTTTAAAACTATAAGGCAGAACTAATCTCTTAATTTATTATAATTTATTTTAATATTTTATTACTCAATTGCATTTAATTTATACTTTAATGAAAATTTGAATTTACGATTTAATGAATTTACTTCTTTACTTAATTACAAATATTTCTTAATCTAACATCCTAAGTAACCCAGTATTTAAAATAAATTTATTTGAATTTACTTCAGGCAATTTAATGGGGACTAACGTATTTTACGCTTCTACCGACCTTTTCACACTTGTCCAGGCGTCGCGACGTTTGTGGTGAAATCCGCGAACGCTGTCTAGTGATGACAAGCTACAGATGTTCTGCGTGCTGATAGAGTTGTCTTGTGGGTGAAGGTGGAGTCCTGTAGGGTTGTCTGGATGTATGATGGATGGCTTCTTAAAGATGGATGGGGTGATGCCGTGTCTGCGATCCCGGTTCGTCTATTCCCTCGTAGCTACAGTTGCATGTCCTGGTGGCCGCCTGGTGGTGTCCTGGAGTCCTGTCTGGAAGCTATACGAATCACTCCATGTATCAGCTGTCCTGTAGGCTATGTTTTTCTTCCAGAAAATCCCAAGTTAGGCCAACTTGTATAGACTAAGTTGCCACTGAAGTTCTTGTAGAGTTAATGCGGTGTCTATTGCTGCATCCCAGATGATAACCGCAATGCCGTATCTTCTTACTTGTTATAAAAATTTAAAGTTTAACGAAGAAAAATACTCAGCTTCTAGCACGCTAAAGTATTTTATAAAAAAAACAAGTATCTGCTCGCGATGCGTTACATTACATCGAAAAAGTAATAAGGCCCCGCGCGATGCGTTATGTTACGTCGAAAAATTAATAAGGCCCATGCGCGATGCGTTACTTTACATCGACAAAATAATAATCCTTTCGAGTTTCCCCGAGCAATCGTTTATATAAGGTTTTTCGGCACTATTTCATTGCCAACCTAAGCTTTCTACCACTGTATTTCCATAATGCTTTAAAATCCATTTTTTCGCCAATTTCAAACTTCTAGTCTACGTAACTTTTCATCCTGAATTTTATTATAATTTTTTCATAATTTTGTAACATGATTTAGCCTTTGTTTTAATTAAGTTTCTATTGTTTCTTTGAGTACGCCCCTTTTCGTAAACTGGTCACCCTGTTCTCCTTCCATCAGTCTCGTCTTTGGACCTCCCCTCTACCGTCTTGCGTTCTTATCTGGCTTCCCCCAGTTTTGTGCTATGGAAATCCTTTTTCCATGTAACTCTTCCCGGGTTTATCCGATTTTCCTGAAACTGACATCATTTTCCTCAGCTCGTTGTTATCTTTCCACACGAACTCGAGTGACGTTCGTACGACTCCTGGTTCGCGTACACGACCCGCGCGCGTTTTTCCGCGGCGATTTTTCCCGGAAAAGTCTTAACTTTACACTTCTTTCGGTTTTTCTTTTTCCACTTTTCCTGTCCATTGGTTTTCATTTACTAGCCGGATTTTCATCTCATTTCTGCTTCTGGTTGTCTTGCTGTGAGGTTAGGGACTTCAACGATTTTTCACAAACTAGGGTTTTACTTTACTCCCGAAACATATTTCAAATACTGGATTATTTTTACATAACTACTTCATTTGCATACTATTTACTATTTTGAATTGTTAAAAGTTTGAGTTTAAATTTTTAATTAGCTGTAAAGGTGCAAAATCTATCACCTTTTTCCTTTTATAAATTTTCTAGTTTTTCTTTTACATTATGAATTACATTTATCAATACTAAAACTTGTTTTAGTTAGAATTTAAAAAACTTTATTTTTAACCTACTTTTTTATCCTTTAAACTTTATGAATTACCATTAACTTTTTTATATGACAAAATTTCGCTAAAACTTATTTCACCTTTATTTTAGGCCTTTTTAAGAAAAGCCTAAAAAACCTTTTCTTTTTTAAATTAGAGGAATTTTGAAAATTTTCTCATTCTTTGAAAGCTCGTATCTTACGTAACTTTATGATTTTTTAATATCTAATCTTGCAGCAAATACACCCGCCGTTAGCGTAATGCATTTCCCGAAGATTTTTATTTTTTATTCAAATCTTGGATTTTGGCTTCCCGTAGGAATCTTTTAAGTAATTTTTATAAGTTCCCAATCCTTTTCAGACAGGCAGGGTCCAAAAGTTTAATTCTACCCGATAACAGACCGCCCGCGTATACATGCTGATCTCGTGACCTACATTTGGCTTTAACTCCCGGCAAGTCCATATTATTCAAACTTACAAAATTAATTGCAAATTTAAACTCAAGACCTACAACGAGTTTTGTCCGTTGTAATATATATAATGCCCAACTTGTCAACATCGTGTCCTGAAAGAGACCTATTACAAATTATAGGCTAAAATTTAACTAAAATCAATAGACTAATATAGTTTGTTAACGTACCTTATGTCTACAGTCCTTTACGTCCTTATTTAAAGGTACTGTCGATTTCGGAGATCATGCCTACAGTACAAACATTTATATAGTTATTCACATTGTCACATTTAAAACAACACAACACAAAACACTTAAATAACTTAACCCGTTACGATAAATGAGTAAATATAATCCAACGTTGGTCAACTGATATGACCCGACTTTTCATTTCCTTAGGCGGGTTACACACCGGTGTCGCTGACACGATGTCACTGACATTTTTCATGCTAGTGACATGCCCCTCGAAGACCAACCTGTGTTATCTTATGGGGCTATACACACCGGTGTCGCGGACACGTTGTCACCGACTCGTGTCACTAGCACATGTCTCTAGAAAACCAACCGGTCGGTGTTTGGACAGACATGTCTCTTGCCTCTTGGGTCCGCGCACGCGCAGAAGGTTTTTGTAGCAGTTGTAAAGGCGCTGCGGTACGAATCTGTTTTGTTCGAGATGAGTCGTGATAGCAAAATGCCGCTTCCTGATAATGAACAAACGAATAAAGAGTTTGTTGCAGCAGTAGAAGAGTTCCCAGTGCTGTACAACTACAATTTGAAGAATTACAGCAATCGTAATGAGCAAGACAAGTCATGGCGGCAAGTGGCTTCAAAATTCAACGTTACAGGCCTATTGAACTTGTTTACATGACACAAAACAATTTTTACATATTATGGTATAAAATACCGTGTAAAGATTATTAAATCGGATAGTTAATAACAGACTAATTCTAATTTTCTTAACCCTCTATCTGGCAAAGGGGTACTGGTACTCTTTTAAAGCGCCACCGGACTGGCAAAGAGTACCTCGGGTACTCTTTTAACAAGCATTTTTTAAATCAAAGTTTGCGCATCTAAGGTAATATTTAAATAAGTCATATTATATATCATTGTACGCAGAGCATTCTAAAGATTAATTTGGTATATAGTTTATTACAATGTGATACATAATTAACACGTAAAAAGTATGCAAAGTCACGCAAGAAATGTTGGAAGTGAAGCAGACCTTAATTTTTTTCAAAGCTTTCTGTCTGATATAAAACATTTTTCACCCACTAAAAAAAGGCTTTTCAAGCGTAAAGTCATTGAAATTATTGATGAGTTATCTGAAGATGATTTGTCTACTCAATCAGCAAATCGTACACCGAGCCGCACTTCTTCCATCAACTCGTTCACCAGAGACAACTGTCCTACTCTTTCAGAATCAACATTTCATCCAGTGGCGAGACAGGAATTTTCTCCAACCCCTACTCAACATGGCAGCGTGGTAGCTGTGAATGTTACTCCAACAACAACCAGTGACTACTTTACCAACAGCCAAGAGTGGAACTTTGATAATGTACATACAGAACCCTACAACTACATACAAACACCTACACCAAACATACCTACAACTACTAAGTAAATTGCATTCATTAATTGTTACAACACGTTTATTTATTTAGAAAATTGCTCAATATTAAATCTTTCAAGTTAGGCCAAAAGGGCTTAAGTCAGAAATTGTTAACGATACTGTTGAAAAAAAAACTGAATATTCTTTATAAAATTTCGGATCCGGCTGCAAATTATTTTTCATTATTAATTCTACATTGTGTTAGGAAAAAATTTCAAACTTTGTACTTACAAAATGTAAAATACATAATAAATCAAAAGCATTAAAAAAAACTAAATTACAAAACCGATGCGTATTGTGACTGTGCAAACAATTTTATGATAAAAAATAAATTAAATAAATGGTTTGAAATTTAACATTGCTCTTATGGGATAAAAATCCAAGATGGCCGCCACTACAGCAGACCCTTAAGCCCTTTTGCCCTAACTTCAAAGAAATACACTTCATATAATTAAATAAATGAAATGGTAAACTTCTTATTAAACCAATTTACAATTTCTATTTTGTTTTTACATATTATTTAGGTTGCAGTGGTTTGTTGTAAAGTTAAATTTTGTTTTTACTTGCTGCTACTGCATAATATGTATTACTACACTCAAATATCTAATAAATAAATCTAATAAACACCAACAGCAACAACACAGCATCCGACGACGACGACAACATTTTCTAAAATAAGCTGACTCCTTCTCTTCCGTGTAATGTCAGCGACATGGTGTCAGCGACACCGGTGTGTAACCCGCCTTTTGCATGTCACTGGCATCATGCTAGTGACATCAGAAATGTCAGCGACATCGTGTCAGCGACACCGGTGTGTAACCCGCCTTAAACTCAACAGTGGTCAGAGTATAAACTTGTCTTTTTCTTTCTTGCTAGCCTATCTTTTTCTTCATGACCAGTAAGGTACACACACTAATATAACTTTTTTTAAACCATTTGACTCTCAGAGCAAATCAGTACTTCAGTCTAAGCTCCTACAACTTTGCACAATGCAAGGTGACAAATTCAACAAATAGGAAAACCAATCGCTATAAATACTTCTCCGCAAGACCAATACACATTGCACAGATTACGCTATAAGGTCATCTTCACTAGATGGCATTATTGCCTGAAAGTATTTATAAAACCTGTATCCAAACAGATGTTGGTAGTTTCTAAAACCTATAACTATATAAAATATGTTGTTCTTGTAGTAAATCTCTCTTATATTTAAAAACGTGCATTGATAACATTATTTATTTAATGCTACTATTACATTTTTATTAGTTAATACTTTAGTTTATTGGGTTTACATTGTTATTAGTTAATTGTTTACAATATAATTTCTTGTCTGAACCACTAACAGTCTACAGTAAAATTATATACTAAACAACATTATTTATAATTTCAACACATTTTACTTTGTTTTACATTTTGCTACAATTATTTCTATAAGTGTGTTGTCTGCCTTTAGATTCTTGCAAATACAAGCGGAAATGTTCTATTTTGTCCAATCAGTTCTAATATTCTACTGTCTCTGGTTTCTCTTGCTGCGAAAGGAAATACTTCAGAAGAATTGAAAACTAGCCTCCATCTCGGCAGTGATGAAGAAATTAAAACTGGGTATCAAAATATATTAAGAGGTTTTAGAGTAAGTAAATTACTTAAGTTTTCATAAATTTAATAGATCACTAGTAATTAGGTTACATTTACAGGTACTCTTGTTTTCCAAATAAGACCTACAAATAAAGTCGAAGGATACAGTGCCGTCCTTAGCAAAAACGGGGCTTGGAGTAAAAATTTTGCAGGGTGAGAGAGTGAGGGAAGAGAGCCTATTTCTGTTGTGACAGGCTCGGTCGAGGTGGAGTGTCGCAATCCCGTGGTCACATTTCACACACTCCAACAACACACAATCAGCTGTTCTCGGAGCTATCTGCTACTGATTATGTTGTAGGGCGGGGCCTTGTGTCTTTTTCACATCTCAACCCAGTGGGCTTCAACAATAAGAACCAATCAAATATTGCATGATCACAATAAGCACTTTAATAGCTAAAAATTTGTTTGTCCAAAATCTCAGCCTAAAAATATTATAGTGCAAGGCTAAGGACAGCTCTCGGTGAAGGACATTCGGCCATAAATTGCCTAGGGCAGCAAGATTATTAAATCTTGCAACGGTATCATCTTCTCACATTACGATATAGGTCATTTAGGCCCAAATTTATTTTGGAATAATAAATCACCATAAAAGTTGTTTGCTCTTAAACAATTATTAAAAACCAGACACTCAATTTGCAGTCATGTAGCAATCGCTTCACCTTTTTAACATAGATTATATCAAAATTGTATATCTGTATGGAAACAAATAAATAGTTAGTACCCAAGAAAATCTATTCTGTTTTATCTATAACTAGTAAATACGTAGCGACTAGTGACTAATACATGCACATATTTATAATCAAAAAATGTGATTTATTTTTTGTAAAATCTTTTCTTTTTTCAGGATAATACATTGAAACTTGCTACTCGTCTGTATCCAAAAGATGGGATACGGCTAAACTTAGAGTTTCTTGCAACAGCTCATAGATATTTTCATACAGAAGTTCAAAAAGTTGATTACAATCGCCCAATGTATGCCGCAAGAGTAATAAATACCTTTGTTGAATTCAAAACCAATAATAAAATCCACGAAGTTGTCAAACCAGGTAAGAGATAGTGAGAGGAAAATGCAGCAGAAAAGGAAACACAGATGGTATTTTTGTTTTTTGAGTGTATGCTTAAACTTCCATAAAGTAAATGTTGTTACTTCACCAACTTCTTTAAATAAAATTGCATAGTTTATTTAGAACATTAAATATTTCCATAAAGTTTTTACAATACCTTAAAGTAAGGACTGAAGGCATGAAGAAAAGTCTTGTTTTGGACAAATAATCATTTTCTATTCTATTTCCAAGTGGTAAGATTAAAGTGGCATACCAGTACTCAAGGTCAAAATATCCTGGTTGATGAAACTCCTAAATATTTCAAATTATCTAACTATTATTAGTTAATTTCTATTTTCTGCCCATTAATTGTTGCCATAAATAATCTGGCTTTGTGTTTCTTACTCGAGGCGACAGTTGGATCTCAGTAAAATATCTCTAGAGAGATTGAACAATAGTAACACAATAGTAACTATTTGTGTCATGTATATTTATAGCATTGAATGCAGTGCTTGGTACAAAGCCACTTTCAAAAAATACTATAACTCTTGTTTTGATAATAATGTTATATTAATTAATTTTACAATTTAAAATATTGGGTGCTTAGCCCCTTGAATGAAGACCTTGGAGTTGGTGCTGGCGATGCTACCATCCTTTGTCTTTTCAATCCTTGATATACAAATCGGTAAGTTAAACCCAAAGTAGGAAATTTAAGCTATGGGTACTAGGTACTTAAGTTTACATAAGTCATTAACCTGGCTACATCTATGTTATGGTTTCTGTTCTCATGGATAGGCATACGTTTCTATTTTTATTTTTTTTATTTTATGGGATGTATTTTTTTTATTATTTAATGGCTGCAGTAATTTATAACTAATTATTTGTAAGAAAACTTTTTGTTTTTGCAGTATTTATTTGTTCAGGGGATTTGATTTAAATTATGTAATATTGTCTCCATATACAATAAAACATAAACCAGATCATTATTACTGCAAAACAGAAAACAATTTACTCATGCACAATTTTTACTTTATGACAGTTATAGTAATGAATATGGGGAGTAGCGTACAGCACAGGTAAATCGATAATCAGTAACTAGGTTCAAACTAAAATAACCTAGGTTGAAGGTTCCAGCTGTAGCTGACTGGACTAATGCCTTTAGACTCTTGGCCGCCCTACTTTAATTTATTTACACTTGTTAAGGATGAAGTTATTCATATTCTTTGTTATTTTTAGGTAGCTTATCTTCTGATACAAATATTGTGCTGGTAAATGCTGCATATTTTAAAAACAATTGGAAAAATCGATTTTATAAAACATTTGAGTCAGATTTTCACATTGGTGAAAATGATACAGTTAAATCCATAATGATGGAGGATACAAATGACTACTACTTTACTACATCTGCTTCAATGAATGCCAAAGTGCTACAAATTCCTTTCCAGGTAAACAAAAATATTACCTCTAATAAAATTCCTTTATTCTGAAGGAAAATATATACACTCTATATACCATTAAAGTAGCTAGGTACTTCATTTAGATCACAAATAACTATGTGAAATTGTATTGTGCATATTCATGTGCAGTTAAGGGGTAAAAAATAAGGTAGAAAATAATTTCAAAATATAACAAAAAAACTATTTTACGTTACTCAAATTATTTATTTTGTGGACAGTAGCTCCTTTTGTAATGACACTCAAAATTTAGTTGAACAAGACTGCCAATGTCCCAAATGAAGTTTAACTTACATTTAAAAATGTTGTCAATTACAATGTTGTAGAATGCCCATTACAGTATGGTATTCATTCTACCAAATGAAGTTGACGGCTTAGATGCTGCAGAAGCTGAATTATATTCCACCAATATTGATGAACTTATCTCAAACTTAACAAAAATTCAAGTACAAGTACAGATTCCGAAATTCAAGATAGAATCGAATATAAACCTCACACCAGTCTTGGAAAGTGTAAGTAATAGAAATTATTATTATTTTGTTTAAAAATTTTTTACAACAATACATCATAAATCAGTGTATCAACAACCTATTTTAGGCCACAGCACACTACAAATAGTATTAGGAATTAGTTGTGGCATATTACTAAGAAAAATGTATTACTTTTAGAAATTATCATAATTAAAAACTTAAACAAAAGAAAATTTGTTAATTTAAAATCTTTTGCCTATGATTGGCTTTCCATAATGCTAATGGTTAGTAATAAAAATATACCCTTAAAATAATTAATATCAGTAGGAAAATTTAAACCCTTTACTCTTTTTTCACTAAACGTTTATTTAATTTGTACTCTCTTAAGCAAAAAATAATAAAGTTAACAAAAATACTAAAAAAGGATAATATATAGTCTTTTGTCTTTATTTTGATATTAGCATAACCACAGTAATAAAAAATTATTGTTATAAGGACAAATGGCATTTTTGTGGTCATAAGTCTGACAATCGTACTCTCATGTAGTACTCTATCGTTTGAAGTTGCGATCTCTTCCAGTGGCGGCTGGTGAGTTATTAACTTGGTGGTTGCAATTATGTGGAGAGAATTTTCGGGGGGGGGGGGGGGTACGCAATTTAACACATTAGTTTAGATGATGAATTACACGTGGAATTATAAGTTTTTGCCTTAATTACAACATTACAACAAATGTTAACTTAAATCCATTAAAATGGTTTGGTTACCATTACGAACAAGTGAAAAATTTGTAGCTTTCAGTTAAGGGTACTACTAGCCTACAATAAAATAGTAAATAAACTGAAAATAACAATTTAAATCATGCACGAATAAACATAGAAATCAGGCACATTATACGTTTAAATATCACTAACCTAATTTAAAAAGAAAGTCCATCCGTCTGTTCTTCGGATGGGCAAACTTAAACTTAACAGAATTTTAATTTTATAATAAACATAACATTAACATAATCGAATTTATGAACTCGCCCCATATCCTATTTAGGATGTTGGCCTATCCTTTTTTGTTCAAAAACTATTATTTGAATTGTATGGATGTTTGAAAATAGATTTGGGATAATGGGTTCAAACATTTTGGAAATAGGTTATGGCCTATCATTAAAACTATAATTAAATCACGAATGGCACGAATATTAATTATGAAAAGAATATTAACAGCTTTTGTTTGGCGTCTAATCAACACTACACTTTCTGCCTAGGCCCACTCAAATTGATACAAGTTATGAAGACTAATGTAAAAAGGACTATTGTAATGGATTTAACTATGTACCGTACTATACTACTTTACTCACTCCTCATTCGCCGCATTACTAGTGTAATCCAGACACACGCACTAAAATATATTAACACAATATAAAACAAATAAACACCAAACACAGCTAGCAAAAATACGAGAACAACACATAACCTCAAAATGTCTTGTATTATTCACTAAACAAAACATGAAACATGACATAACAAAAAGACATTCGGCTGGCAAAAACCTAGCGCCCCGGTGGCTGGTTGTAGAACTTTACTGCACCTGATGGCCTTATGTGAGTTGTCATAGCAACGCATAAGTTACAAACTCCCCACCAGTTTCAATGCTAATAACCGAATAAGACTGTGGTTGCAGAAGCAGTGCGTTCCACGACGCTGCGCGCAAAGGTTGGGCTGATGTTCTTCGGCTTTTCAACCGTTTGGGGACATTCTTGGCCGTATAATTTTGGATTGAATTGAGGTTGATATTGATAATGCACTGATATTTTTAAAGAAACATTAATGTGATTATGTTTTTGTTTTATTTCTTGGGGGTTGTGCAACCAAACAACCACACAAGGAGCCGCCACTGATCTCTTCTTAGATTTGATTTGATTCATTGAAGAAAAGACTAAATCATAAGTGTAAGATGTTAAAAATGGAAGCAGAGTCTTCATGACCTTTCTTTTATTGTCAGGTATTCATCAGTTAAAGCTAGACAAAAATGTTGCTAAGTCAGGGGTTTTCTTCTTTTTTTTTTTTTTTTGAACTCATCCTCGCCCTCTTGTATCAGTTTTGTGAACTTCATTGTTAGACCAGGGTAATTCCTAACATAAGTTAATTCTTCATTTTCTTTACTAGTTAAGATTGTGTTTTTACATGCAGTATCAATAAAAAAAGGATTTCTCACTTAATCATTAAACCAATCAAATACTTTGTGTACCAAGTGTTGTCACGTAATAATTTTGACTATTGCGATTTTTCAAAATTTCATATAAAGAATTTTAATAGAACACGTAATGTTTGAGATGTAGAGGCAATTGTTTTGTTCTTTCTCTTATAGATGTAAAATTTTGAGTTACTGTTTTCTTTATTAAGTTTTTTAAAAAGGATCATTGAATTTTTCTTGTTATCAAAGAATTTCAGCTAACAAGGTTCTATTGAGTTTAGAGTTTTCCATACAGCCAAGGAAGCCAGCAACATAGCTTACAAAAATATACCATCGCATATATTATTTCTCAAGACTATTTTTTTGTCGGTACGCCATAACTTCCTTAATACATCATCAAATTACATGAATGAGGCATTTTAAAGCTTTCCTTAACCACTACACGGGAAAAATAGACAAACAGCTTAAAATTCATGTTTTAATAACAAAAATTGATTTAAAAAACTTTTATATTATACTCTGTATGTTCCTAATGAAAGGCGCCATCTACTAACCATCTGTTTAACTAGCATGACAGCTGTTAGTTAGATTGTTTACACTGTAAGATTGTATAGGGAAACTGTTATTTATAAACCAATGTAAATAAATAAACTTAATTAACTGAATTAAATCAACGTGTTAAATCAGGTAAATGTAGGCCTACTCCGAACTTGCGAAATATTCGCACGGGTCAGCTAGTTAAACATATTTTTTTAATATGATTAAACATGATACTACTTGGAAGCTAAAATTAGCGCACAGAAGTTTGCATTTTCCATTTCAGTTTGATTAAGTTTTATTTTATAACAAAATTGTGAAATCTTCCCTGAAAGATCCTGATTTTACAAGGACTAAGTCAATTATCATATTTTGTAAATACAGCCTAGTAAGTATTTCCCAAGACAATTATTGTGTAACCAAATGATAAATTTATTTGTCTCAGCTGGGCGTAAGGACTATATTCTCTAAGGATGCAGACCTCAGTGGTATATCAACAGACACAAAATTGGCTGTCTCTCAAGCTTTACAAAAGACTTTCATTGATGTCAATGAAAATGGAGTAGAAGCAGCAGCTACTACAGGTATTGTGAATGTTAATTTGTTAAACAAAAACATGGAAGTAAAAATTGACCTGAGTAAAACCTTTAGAATCTAGCCCTGGAAATCATGAGTTTTGTAAGGCTCACGGGGTGTAACTCATAACCAAAATTTAAAAAAAAAAATAGCCATTAAATATTGAAGTTTGTTAAATAAAGATACAATGATTTCAATAAACACGTATTAAACATATATTCACAGCTACTTGATATTTAAACAAGCTGAGTGTTAGTATATAGTCCCTTGATTATTTGCCCCTTATGTTATCAGAAATATTTATTACATTTAAATGGGAACAGTCTTTGATTATTGAACTTTATAGATATCCAACCTTATGGCATAGATTATCCGTTTACAATCGGATGGCCAACACAGCTTGCTGAGACCTCATTATTTGGTTAACCAGCAATGCTAGCCATCTCAGCTCTATCTTGGCGGCTCTACTCTACCAGTTCTGAATTGTTTTTAACAATGCCTGCGATTGAAAAAAATGGTATTCAAACTTTGAAGAGTAATAAAAAGTTATGTACAGAAACATTTTTATTAATACAAACTTAATTACGAGATGCTGATTTTAGTTTTTCAAATGGGTACATTGAATATACATAATGAATTCATTTTCTGTTTCCAGGTCACTAATTGATTAAAATAAAGTTTCTTACCTTTGTTTCCATCAAGTGACCACTTGTTTTGTATTTGTGAAGCGTTTCGGTACTTTTATCCCACCTTCAGACACAATAAATAAATTAATCAACCGAGGTAGTCAAATATTAAAATTAATTACACAATACACACATAACACATTTAACACGTTCACTGCGGGTGGTAAGAAATCATACCGCTTTATATTGCTTGTGTTGCTTTGATTTCGTACCGCCCGCATGGGGCGTGGAGCGCTCCTGGTACGATTTCATACCAGCCGCAGTGAACATGTTAAAGTATGTTTTAGTGTACACCTTCTGGCTACCGGACGGTAACTGTGTCAGTCTGTTATTTCGCGCACTCGGTATCTGTTCTTTCAACGGGCTTCCTGAACTCTTATCGCTGTGTCATATAAGGTCATATAGAGTCGAAAATTAGCAGGTCATCCAATAATTGATGTTCACCATTTGCATCTTTTGATTTGATCGTCTTATAAATCACATACTCCTCGACACACCTTTGTAACATATTTAATTTTTTTTGAATATACATTTTTATTTGTAGTATCATAGATAATATAATAAAAAACACTTTGCCATTGATTCTTAAAATCTCTTCCACTAATAAAGTGTTTGGTAAACCACACGAGAGAAACTGTATAAAATTTAACGATAAACTGCACTCTTCACTAAAAAGACAATAGTCCTTAGCGAACAAACTTAATTAAATAACTTACGATAAATAATTTCGATCGCAAAGGGTTAGTGACCTTCCACATGTGTCACCTAATCCAATATTTTGTGAGAACTATTAGTCCAAATTCAATTAGTTCGGACTATTTCACAACAGATTGCAATGGTCTTGAAATAAAAATAATGTCCTTAAAGATAAACTTAGTTGCCCACTAGATGATCCACCTTTTAGCTTAGTGTTACTGGACAGTAAAAAGCAATTAATTTTACTCAGTGTACAAAAAAATCATTCAACATTTATTCTGGTTTTAACCCTCCACCCCCCACCCCCTCCCCTCTTTATAAGCCCTCTTCTTTCTAAAGCATTATTTTGGGTGCCCCCCTTACAAAATTCTAGAATTTGTCAGTAATTTCATAATTTATTTTTTGTACTATTGTCGTGCAATAATGTTACAAAAAATGCCAAGGTGTTGCAATAACTGATTGTACCAATAAACTTCTTTTTTACAAAGTAAACAAGATATTTTAAATGTAAGGAATTAAAAATTTCTGTAATCAATTTTAATAAAAATGATTAGCAAACTAAAAATGTTTTATTGTTTATATTTACCGACTATTGTTTATTTAAGTATAACTTGTTGCATAGTATGTTTTTATTTTTATAATTAATGACGAAGGACAATGATCCCTAACTAGAAAATGGCTGAATTACCGAAATGGCCGTTTTGGACGCTGAAAATATGGACTGTAAGCTCTACAATTAGTTATACCTAAAAATGTTTCTTATTGAAAAATAATTCACAATTAGAAACAAAGAGTTGCATTAAATAATATACTTTACTAAATTTCAATTTTGTTTTTCAGTGTCGATCCATGTTAAAAAGGTTAAACCATTGAGACAACCCTCTGAAAAATTTACAGCTGA
>JAGFPH010002952.1:113289-144793 GCA_018207615.1 Philaenus spumarius | reverse complement strand
TATGATGTTTATAAGACTCAATATGTTAGATTTCACTTTGGTGCATTTCCATATTTGTGTACAAATAAATACTTAAAGTTTATTTTTTATTTTTCTGCAACTTATTTCAGTAAAATATAATTTTTAAAATGTTTTAGTTTACCTCTTTTATTAACATTTTAACATTAAAAATAAATGTATAAATTACAATTGTTTGCATAAAATCCATAAACAAATGAGATCAAAACAAATATAAAAATGGCTTATAATATGTACAAAAATTACAAATTGATTTGTGGTGTGAATATAGTGAAGTGGCTCCAATAGTGATGACAATGAGGTATAGGTATCTTGGGAGATGACTCGGACACATTTTTTTTTTCCGATGGAGGGGGGAATGCATTATGCACCATCAAGGAATACGTATTCCTTGGTGTGTGGGACTCCCGGTTCATCCGGTTTACCCACTAAACCCTAACCTCCATTCTTATTCAGGCAGTATCTCCACCCTGGAACCGCCGGATAGCATTACTTCAAGGTGGCACCCCGTATTTTGCCACTTAGCTTGGTCTTCTTTTTTCTATCCCTTCTTACCATAAAATTACATCTCCTTTATTTTTTCTTTCATGACTCTCTCCACAAAAGCAGACACTGCTCTCCAGTTTAGTAGGTCTCTTTCTCCAACATTTTACTGAATATATTGTCAGGGTTAGTGTCACCCACCTTAGATATTAGAAACCGTCTCTCCGTGTTCCATCTTTTGCAAACAAAGAAGGTATGTTCTGCATCTTCTCTGTCAGAGCCTCCGTACTGACAGGCTCCGCTATTTGTTTTTCCCATTTGATTTAGATACTTGTGAAAGGCTCCATGGTTAGAGAGCATCTGCATCAGGAAATAATTCACCTCCCCATGCCTTCTCCCATACCATTTATTAAGGTTAGGGATTAATCTTCTTGTCCATTTACCTCTGGTTTCGGAATTCTACCGTTCTTGCCACTTACTCATGGTCTTTTCCCTCGCTTGTTTCCGCAATGCACATGCCACCATATTTACATCGGTTCTTTTATGAAAAATATCCTGTCTCTCCAACGCCAGCTGATCTATTGGAATGACTCCTGCTAATATCAGAGCCGCTGGTACCGAAACTGTCCTGTAACAACTGGTAATACGCAACGCTCCCCGACTTTGGACTGCAGCCATCTTATTTCTATACTTCGCAATTTTCAGGGCTCCTGCCCACACTTTATATCCGTAGAGCAGAATAGAGTTTGTTATCTCCATTAGTAAACGGCTCCTGTTTGCTGTAGGACCTCCTATATTTGCCAAGTCACCTTGGTAGCTTTGGTGACACCATATTCAATCTGCTTCCCAAGTCATCTTATTGTCCATTCTCATTCCTAAGTACTTAACTGTGCTTCTGGTTGTTACTTCTTCTGATCCTAAAGTCATCTTTATCAGGGTAGGGATCCGCTTCTTAGTAAACATAATTATCTCTGTCTTTTCCATAGCAAAGCTAAGTCCATGATCTTTCATCCACGCGTACACTCTTCGCACGACCTGATTTAACTTCCATTGTAGAACATCCACGTCCCGTCCGACAATAACTGCCGCAATGTCATCCGCATAACCTACAATAAACGTAGAGTCCGGCATATCTATTCGAAAAATTCCGTCATAAGCTACATTCCACAGATCTGGCCCAAGTATAGACCCCTGTGCTGCTCCAGCTGTAACTTTCTTCCTTATTGGTCCACTCTTTGTGTCATAAACTAATTCTCTATCTCTTAGATAATTCTTTAATATATTAAGTAAATATCCCGGTATCGCAAAGCTTTCTAGAGCCGCAATCATGTCTGACCGTCTGGCAGAGTTGAAGGCGTTACGAACATCGAAGGTAGCCAGCAGTGCAATATTCTTTGATTTATGATGTCCCTGCCATGCCGAATGTACTGCTCTAACCACTTCGTCTATAGCTCATATAGTGGAGTGACCTTGTCTAAATCCATGCTGCCTACAAGCTAGGCCTCCCCCTTCATGCTACAGCGAGTCATGGCTTCAGAAGTCTCTCCATTAATTTACCAGAGGTATTCATCAAGCACAATGGTCTGTAGGACGATGGTGCCTCCGGTTTTTCTCTTCCTTTACTTACCAAGTGTTGTGTTTTCCAGCTTTTATGAAACACTCCTTCAAGTAGGCATTTATTGTACATTCTTAGTAGCAGCTCGGGATGGACTCGAGCTACTACTTCCTCAGCTGGGATACCGTCTAATCCTGGTGCCTTTCGACTTTTCATGCCTTTAACAGCCTGAAAAAGTTACTCTTTAGTAAAAATAGGTATCTCTTCTGTATTTGTGACCTGAGTCTCCTGTCTTACGATTTGATGACTGGGGAACAGCGTATTTACGATGTTTTCCATTTTTTCTGCCTCCAACATTGGTGTTATTGGTTGGGTTCCTAATTTACGCATCACCACTTTATATGCAAGGCCCCACTGTTCATTATTTAAATCTTCCCTAAGACACTTCCAGCTGGCCCTCTTGCTAATCTTAATTGCCTTTCTAAGTTCTTTCTTTGAATTCTTGTAATCAAGGGTTTCTTCCTGTATTTCTTCAACGTTTCGTCTTCTCATCCTAGTTAACTTTCTTCTCAAATGAAGGCATTTCTTCCGAAGCCTTTCTATCTCTGTATTCCACCAATATACTGATTTCCCTTTGTGAGTTTTCTTCCTTGGCATCAAAGCGTCGCATGCCATTTGAAATGCCTGCATTGTACTGTCTATGATCGCGCTGGAATGTCCCTCTACTTTAATCAGCTTATTTTTTCTCATTTCAATATTAGCTAACATTAGGTCTTCGTCAAGTTTCTCTGTATTCCATCTTGACATTCGTAGCCGATTTTGACAAATGAGTTGGTCTTCGCTTACTCTAAACGTGATGTATTGATGGTCACTTCCAGTGTAGTTTTCAATGACCTTCCAGTCTTTTAGCTTTGTAACAGCTGCTTCTGAAGCCAGTGTAATATCTGGGATGGATTCTCCAAAAAACCTAATCTTCTAAATGTTGGTACTTCACCTTCATTCATTACAGAGGTTCTTTCTAGCAGCCATATCAAGAATTCTTCTTCCTCGAGAGTTTGTGGTTTGCATGCCCCATTCCTGCGCTCTACCATTGAAATCACCTGCAACTATGATCTTTCCTTCAAGCCCATTTAAATCGTCCTCCAAAGCGTTCAATTTTTTCTTGAAATTCATTTATTCCTTCTTTTGGGGTGTAGTAACAGCTGAAAAGAGTAATATCTTCCACTTCCACCCACACGAATCCTTTTCCAGAACCGTTTCTTTTAACAGGAAAGTTTCTTGTGTCAGGGACCCAAATTGCTGGTGTATTTAGTTCATCCACAAACCACCCTGGTACGTCTTTATCTTTATAGAGCTCACTGATTAAAACTAAATTTGTCTTCATTTCCAGTACCAGCTGTATAAGCAGATTGTCTGCCATTTTGCTTCTATGTAAATTTCCTTGCATTATATTTATCATTTCTGCCTTACTTTCGCAGATTCGAGTGCTTTTTGGAAGACTCGGCACTTACCCGTCCCAGGGATATGATCTGTAGTCCCTATCTTGCTGTCCGAGCACAGAAAACATTTTGGAGTGTCTCTGCAGTCACTCTTGATGTGTCCCTTCTTTCCACACTGGATACAAAGGCCTTCTTCTCTTCTATTTGGGCCTTTACAATCTGCTTGGTAATGTTCATAACCAAAACATCTAAAACACCGCTTGACCCTAACTCTATTTCTTACACGGCAGTACACCCATCCAACTTTTATTCGTGCTGTTTCTAGAAGTTTATTGGCTTCCTTAGCGTTCCACGGCAAGTTTTAAACCTCTGTTATTTGCTCCTGTTAAGGTAATTGTTACTTCTCCAGAGACTTCATTAATATCTCGATGAATTGCCTCTTTTATTTCTTCTACTGTAGTGAGATCATCCAGATCTCAAATCTCAATAGTTTCTCTGGGCTCGAGGTTTCGAATGGTTGCTTTTTCTCCCAATATATTTTTTAGATTATCACTAAATCCTAACATGTCCTTAGTATTTACTCCCATTTGAAGAAGCAGGTCCCCCATTCTTGTCTTCCGGACCGTCCTAACCTCTGCCTGACAATCCTCTGGTTTTACTTCACGTCGTACAGCTCCGAGTACTTCAGCAAAAGTTCTTCCTTCAGCCGGTTTAATTAAAATCGCATCAAGTCGCAATTTTGTTTTCCTTTTTCTTATTTCTTTTAGACCATTCTCTACTGTTGCTTTTTTTACGACTGAAGTTTCTACCTCAACTTTATCTCTTCTTTGATCCGATTTCAACACTCTGTTTTCTCTCCGTGAGGGTATTATCCGCCACTCGCTCTCTTCCTTCTTCTTTTTTTCCACCTCCTGTACCACCGGGCTTGTTGCACCTCTTTTCTGTGATCCCTTGAAGACCTCAGATGATCCCTGTATATTAGTAGAAACCTTTTTATTAATGTTTCTCTGCTTATTTTGGTAGTTTTCTTTACTCCGATCTGCTATGTGTTCTTTCCAGACATTCCTAAAAAACTCTATATTATCGAATAATTCCTCCAGTTCAGACAGGCCTTTCTTAACATCCATACTTATGTTCTTCTGTCAATCAGTTCCTACCTTCATTTTCATGACAACCACTTTACACCTGACCTGCGAAGTTTCTGCTCTTCTTCGCTCATAGCTGTCTTCCTTTCCTGTTCCATGTCCACAAGTAAAATAGGAGACCATTGTCAGCACTATCAGTATAACTTCCGTCTGGATCCTTTTCTATGTTATCTCCATATCCAATATTGGAAATATTCTCCCTATTAGTGATTTCTTCCCTATTAGTGACTCCGACACATTACTCAACTAAATGTTGACAGTATCATAATTCATACAAAACCGGTATTTTTAGTTGGACCATTACATATACCCCACAACTCTCCACTTTCATTGTTGGCAAGGGCGCCCACATGATATTTTCTAGGGGGGCCCGGGGGCTAGACCAGGTTATGAGGAGGAGTACCCTCCCCTCCTTCGGCAAAAGGGGTCCAGGGAAATTTTTGACCTCCCCAGAAAGTATATGTAAAATCAAACCGCACATAACATTTAAAACATATTTTAGCGCTAATTTCTTAAAAGAAAAATTCCTGTCTATAATTAATTATATACATATTTTCCTTTCCCAGGGAGTTAGGGTGGCCGCGGCCCCCTTCTGCCCATAGGTATGTGCTCCCATTATTGTCGGCAATTTCTAGATCATCTCCCAAGACGTCTGTTGATACCTTATGAGTCTTAATTGAAATAAACGTGTATAAATGAATCTGAGCAAATATAGTGAAGAGTTGAAGATAGCGGCAAGGAGAATGATGATGAAGAAGATGCAGGACGTTGTGTGGGAAGAAAGAAAAGTTTGTTTCCATAGTGGTGAGCAACAAGGTAGGGTGATTCGGTCAGCTTCGAGATACTTCGCTCTTCCTTATTACTTTAGAACAAAACACTTGTAGATCTTTTTACTGCCAACACTTCCTCAGAATATTGTTTTGATATATCTTTCTAGGTTTAGCAAGCTGAATCAATAAAATACATCCAAACGAAGGTTTTCGCAGATTTTTTTACTTTTCAAGCAATCTCGCTAAGCTATTTCAAACATGGGCATCATCAGCAGTTTTTTATTGGGGGGACACATTTTGGGAGGTCAGTTGGAAAGGGGATCCAGGAATGTTGAAAATATTACTTCTTAAAACATCGTTTTATGCATTTCTGGAGAGAAATTAGGTTACTATACTTTGTCATAAATTAAAGTAAATTTATAATGCAGTTTATTGGTTTACATCAGCTTCGCGTCCTTTCGTGTTGATGTTTTTATGATTTCCTTCCTGTCATTTTGTTAACTTTAACTTTTAACCTATTAAATAGTGATAATTAATAAAAATAGTAACAGTGATGATGACAAATAATAATAATGAATAATAAAAAATAAATAAATAAAAGTAAAACCATGTAGAGTATTTTATAGTTCCTTTTATTTACAAAATTCTTCTTTTTTTTTACATCCCAGATATTGAGGAGGATGTAAACATAAACCTCAGATATTGGGAGGATGCATTCTCCCCCCCCCCCCCCCCCGTCCCTCCGCGATGATGCCTGTGATTTAAAAACCCATTTATACAAATTCAGACAACAATGCTTAAAACACATAGTCCGGAGAAATTTTACTGCTAACTTATTAAATGATAATAACTATCACGTATGTAGCCTAGAGAAATTAGACATTACTCTTCAGAAAAATATGTTTAAAAGAGGACCACCATTAATGTTGAATGCAGGTAAACATATTGTGATTAAAGATTGTAAGTTAGAACTTTAGGCTGTTTTTCTTCTTTTTTTTATTCTTGCATTTCTGTTGTATAAAATAACTTAACTGATGTTACTAACTTATATATAATGTTTACAAAAGGTCCACCACTCAAACAATTTTATATAGAGTCAGGGCTGCTATCAAATGTGTTTGGTGAACTAATACTATGTTGATCAAGTCAAAGCATGCAAAGTCGAAGTTGTTGTTTAGAAGTTCAACTTTATCTTATCAGCTGATCAGCCATTGTTAATTACGCTGTTGTGGTCATCATTTCAGTTTTATCTACCGAGCCAAACATGTCTTTCCTACTCTTAGTGTGAGAAATAGTTTTTCTTAAATTTTCTTAATATTTTTTAAGAGTGGACACAATCTTTTAAATTACACAAATATTTCACAACATGTCATTCACATGTTAAAAGCAACACACAATAATAATGGCACACAAAGAATAGATTATGTTATTTCCATCTTCGATATTTTTGTCTAACATGCCCAATTTTATTATTTAGGAGTTGCAATCAAACTGTTACTAACTTAAGGCATTCCAGTACATTTCAGACACTTTGAACCTATCTATACAATTATGTTATATTAAAAAGTAATGTGCTTTGTAAATTAAACTGATTCTTCTTTTGAAGATTTTAGCAAAAGATGATATAAATGTACTATTTTGTCCGCTGGGTTTTAACACATTACTGTCGATGGTTACTGCTGGTGCACGAGGGAAAACAGCTGAAGAATTGAGAGCTGTTCTTCACTATAAAATAAGTGATGAAGACATTAAATCTGGTTACAAAGAACTCTTGAAAGGTTTTAAAGTAAGTGTTTGTACAACAGTTTTTTTTAAATTAAGTAAATATTTAACTATAGGCTATGCTTGAAAAATGTAACCTACCTAGATTATTTTTTCCAAAAAATATAATACAAAATAATAATTTAAAATTTAGTTTTTAAAATGTTAGTGAAACTAGAAGACTTATTATAACTGCTTTAATATATTTTAAGAAAACTGAAAAATCAAAAATTTGTGTGAACAAGGAAGATGATTTTGATTGAACTCCTAAAGACATAATACAATATTATCTGTTGTTTAACTTGGTTATGATAACAATTTGAATTTTATCTAAATATAATATAGATAAAAGCTCCTACAGCTCCAATTGTACGGCTATTCTTCACAAGTCATTACGAGTAAGCTCAAAAAAGAAGCTTCCATAGCAAGACAATAACGAACAAGCTCTTTTTCAAAATCTTTACACAAAACTATAGGTCTGCCTTTTTATCACATGTGTTACCCTACTTAATGTTGGATAACCTCATAAGTGTTGTTTGGAACACATTAATCTGTTTACTGGCCTTCTTCCAACCTATTTTTTTCCTAACTCTATCAATAGCTTTAGTCATTTTAAACGTACACCACTTTCATTGATCATTCAATTCTTTGTGAATCTGTAACAGAATAAGAAACAGTACAAATACTGCTAGACTTTATACATGCTAAATAAGGGGTTGAGTTTAGGCAACTGAAGTTGGTGCGGATACGCAACTATAGCCTACATATTTTTAACCCAATATATGTTTAACCAAACATCTATATGAAGTGGTTTAGTGATAAGGTAAGGTAAACACTAACCTTAGCACTTACCATTTAAAAACATACAAATAATAAGTCAAAAGGTTTACCTGCCAATTTCTAGGATAAATAATGAAAAATGCAGTACAATGTAAAAACATTTTCCACTGTGAAAACACGTAATGATGGGCTTATAAGCAACAAGTGAATCATGTGATGTGTGTACGCCCCGCTAAAGAGTGGTAGATGCCTAAACTACTATTTTTTATACTTGTTCCCGTTAGAGTTAAGGAGAATTCAGAGCCAGGGGAGGCTGGAATCTGCTTTAAGGGGGAGGGAGACCAGTTAAGGCAAGGCCTTCGCAGGAGGGTTTGTGCATCAGGAATAATCTCATCCACCGTGCACATGTACATCACTCAAAGAACAGCTTTGCTCGGTTGGCCGTATGCCACATGGCACATAGCCCATACATTTGACACACTTGCGTACCGTGCTTTCGGCCTTCTTTTTAACTCATTTCTGTTTAAAACAAAACTATTCATTAAAAACATAATTATATTTTAAAGGTAGTATGAAAAAATTACTATTATCTATGTATTTAAATTTTCAATTTGTTGCCTTTTCATACATTTGCCTTGTTTTCTTACATTATTATCTCCCAGTTTTTTATTTAGTACCTTTATTATAATATAAGTCATTAAAGACATAATAACATCTTCTGGAAATATTTTACATCTAATGCCTTCTTATTTGTAAATCTGTATACACATTGTGTAATAATGAGGTTTTCTTTTTTATGTAATCCCTATGCAACGCTAGAAAAATGTCTTCCATGGTGGATGGAAGGACTCAGTAGTAGGGATATCAGAATATCTATTTATTATTCCTTTTTAAAAATTCAACATTATTTTAAAGAATATTTGTACAGTTCATCAATAAAATCCTTATGTGATCAATGAGTAAATTGTATACAGACTAATTATTGTATATACAGATGAAGTTATTAATAGTAATTACAGGATCTTATACACCTATTAATATAATTTAAGATGTTGAGGTTTTTCATAGAACTTCAAAAGCAGGCTGAGCAAAGAAAATTTGCATAGACTTAGGCCTATCAAATTAGACACACAAGCGTTTGGGAGTGTAGTAAAATACTGTGTTTGGTCATACTTCCACTCCTATCATTATTACCTACCACGATAAGAATTAAAAATTGATGATTCTGTTTTTATTATTTATTTAGAGGTTTGTAGTTGAGGGTTATCTGGGCCTATTGTGTAGTTTGATCCTTTAAAATTTTCTTCAGCTTTTTGTCGGATATCAATTCTTGTTCAAAAATTGTCTTTGGTGGCCTTCTTTTAAAGTTCGAAGAGAGTTTATATTCTCTAGGAGTAATCTAGGAGCCTCAGTAACTTGGATTGTTTTACCAGACCTATCGAATAAGACACCACAATTATATTAAATTATTCGGAAAACATAGATTAAATGTTTTCAATTACAATTTTGTTCGTGTGAGGATGGAGTGCATTTTACACGAGACTTTAGATTTTTTGTGAGGTATTTATTAAAATTCCTGTTATATCAAAAACTAAATAATTTAATAACATTTAATATTATTTACTATCTTAGCTTAAATTATGATAGTTCATAAGTTTTTATTAAAAATAATAATAATAAAATATGTAAGTAAAAGGGGTTAAAAAGTAATGGGACCTTTCATAGTACATTCACGATTGGTTCCAATGTTTGTTTTATTTATAGTCACTGAAAAACAAACCTTATTGCTAATAAATTGGGGACTTTAAGAATATGAGCCTATTCTTTAAAACAGATACTTTTTGGAATTTTTCATTTCATTTTTGGCAATTTAAAAAATTTCATGGACCAATTTTATTGTGAGCACTGCAAACATCACATTTATATCACAAAGATATAATTATATTTGAAATAATTTACTACTTATTTGCTTAATAATGCATGACTACATGTATGAAATAAAATAGATTTTTGTTACCACAAAGAATCAGAAAAATGTATATATTTGTTGTCAAATACAATTTTTTATGTTTTAGATTGATAATCTGATACTTGCAAATCGAGGTTTCCTCAAATCAGGGATGACTCTTATGCCAGGTTTTTCAGAAATGGCCAGAACACATTTTGGATCAGATATTAAAGTAATTGATTTTACGAAACCAAAAGCCGCTGGCAGAACAATAAATAGTTTTGTCAGGGAGAAAACCAATAAAGAAATTTATAGTGTCGTTTACGGTAAGAATTTAAACGTTTTTAGATTATAATTATAGTTAAAAATACACCAGAATTGATTTAATACTGACAATAAACAACATACGAAGAATACAAAAATTCATTATTTGAACAATATTATATAACTATATAACTATAAAGATGGTTTCAGCTATATATATGCGAAAATGGAGGCATTACCATAGATCATGAATAATAAAAGGTTATCCAAATACAATGGTTTTACATAGATCAAAATAATGAATAAAGTTCCTGAAAACATTTGTCCAGAAAGGCTTATTTTACTATCTATCCGCTATTTTGTATTTTACTAAATAATTTTTATTCCTAGAAAAGCTTAACCAAACGAGTTGAAATTTTGCACGGCATTAATCAATGTACAAAAACCTAGTTTGAAAACCAACTTGTTCCAAAATTTCATATCTAAATTGGGAGCATTAAAAAAAAAATGAAACTAACACGAAACTATAAATAAAATTTATATAAAAACACTGTAAGATTAATTGCATTTTAATGATGTAGCCTACCCTTCTCAACAATACACTCTAATGGACTCTGTCTACTGTTACCATTTGTTTGATAATTTTGACGTCTATATCATTTGATAGGAAATAAAACAGACTACAAAAATTAACTCTTGATAGTTTAGAAAATTATGTTGATTACAATAGCGTTTATGGGGTTAAAATGGGGTAGCTACCCTAAAACAATAAACATTTATTTCCCATGCAACTATAAAACTGAAATTTAGCTTTGTTTCTTATATGATATGTAAAACAATAAGTACCTGAGCGACCAAGCATCGCTCAGTATTTTTTTTTTTTGTATTGTTTTTTTTTATGAAAATGTATGTAAGTACGAATCGCATATTGAATAAATATGAATATTTTTTAATCTTACATACATATGAACTGTTTAATTAAATTGTTTTTAAACGTGAGTGTAATTAGTTCTAACATTTTATTTGATTTTTTTTTGCAAATATAAAATCTAACGCATTCGAATCCTGACGTCCAACAACCTCTATAGGTACATACATGTAGGTTATGTAACCTATCCAACGAATAGGCCATATTTGATATTGTTTATGTATTTTAGAAATAACAAATAATAATTATAATCATTAGATAATTTATATTACCTTTATAGAACTGCCGAAACTGGTGAAAAGGTTTTCAGAACGGTTAATAACAGTACAAAAATAATGTTTTAGTTACGTTTGGTGTTTGAATAAAAAAAAAAATAAGTTGAAAATTATACCACCTGATACATTGTTAATGATTTATGTTTGTTAAATCTTATCTTATTAAACGAGCAATTCTTGTATATTTTCTACTCGCAAATACTTAGTGACTTCAAAGGCGGTATATAAATAAAGAAGTTCAGAGTTTAAATTTTATACGCATTTTTCCGAGTTTGTGTGCATTTTTGCAGACATTCGATTCCTGACATCAAAAAACCACTATATGCAAATTTTCATCAAAATCGTTAGAGCAGTTAGCGAGATCCCCGAAGTAAATTTATAAACAAATATACAAGAATTGCTCGTTTAATAAGATAAACTTAAACCTTTCGCAATTTGGTTATTTACTTTTGAGGGATGAAGTTTGCATAACAACCCCAAAAACAATATATCATATTTTGTATACTTCCCTTGAGTGAAACAACTTCCTTTCCGCTAACTAATTTACTCCCTCTCAAGCGGGAAACCGGACCCTTCACCCTCCGTAAACATAGACGCTCTTATCTGCAAGGCTTAGCGAACAACTGTTTCTTACCTCATGGAAATGTAAGATAACGGCAGTGTTGCCAAGTCTTCCGATTCGTCGGAAGATCTTCCGATTTTTCGACAGTTGTCGGAAAAACGGATTTTTTTAGATATCTTCCGATTTTTTCCTCATGCTTAAAAACATAATTGTTAAGCAATTTGATAGTTGCGCTTTACAGAAATCAGTTGTGTTCAATTTTCACAATGACCTATCCCATCAAACAACTTAGTTTTTGTTTAATAGCATTGTTTGCTATGCGATTTGATTGCTAAGTAATTCATGAATAATGTTCTTCGGAAACCTAGACTCTCCTTATGTCATAGTCATATTGTTCCCGAATCTCGAGTCATAATGCAGAAATAGAAAGTGTTAGGGGCTAAATAGTTATACATAATTGACACTATTGTTTTGTAGACTCCGTTTTAAGTATAGTGTATTTATTCTATACATTATTTTATATTACATAATATTTTCTTCCGACTTTTCCTACAATCTTCCGATTTTTTTGGGTCCAACTTCCGATTTTATTTTTTTGCACCTGGCAACACTGGATAACGGTTCAACGTCTTTTGCTCTGCACATGCGACAACCGCCAGTAGAAACCTTCATTCGAATCGTGTTATATTATTCTAGAAATATTCTAGAAGTATTCTACAGAAAACCAGCTAAAGCTGGTCCAACCATAGTTGAATAACTTCTCCAGCCCCTTTCCAGAGGGACCAATAGTCATCTCCTGACCCCGAGCTTAAGAGAACTGAACTAAGGTTTTTCTAGTTTTAGAACAATAGGTCTAGTGTTTTGTGGTGGAGTGCAATACTATCGACAAAAGGGCAAACTAGAAATTAAATATATATATACTTTTATAACCCGTACGGTTTAATACTTTTAGTTGGCCAACGACCTTACTATAAATATCTATGTATATGTATTGTTTATATTTATTATATTTTTTTTATAAATTTAATATTGATATAATTGGGTAGCCTTAAGTCTACCAATGTTACTCTGTCTTTATTTTCTCAGTGTTTTAATAGAATTTTCATGATACAATAAATTCAAGCTTAATTCCTTCTGCAAATATATATTTTTTTATTTTTGTAATGTGGTTTTAGGTTAGTTCCTATTATAGATATTTTTGTGTATTGTAAGTGTATAGTTTTGGGTGACCCATTAAGTTGAGCAAACAATTAATTTTGGTTTACTTTGATTTTTTTTTATTTATTTGGTTGTTTCGTGGCATCGTCACTAGTTGCACTGTGTCCTCCTTTATTTTTTTTAAAGTCGATCTACGGGACCGCACTCTTCCTGGTGCCACTGGAGGGCATAGTGTTAACATGAGGATAGAGAGTTTTACTTTAGGCAACAGCGAAAAAATCCTCACCCGCCTTATTCCGTGCTCGCGATATTAGGCACGCTTGCAATTTTATAGTAAGTTGTAAAAACTAGATCTGAATTAAAATATATTTTCTAAATTAAAAAAGACTTCACAGGAAAATAATAAGAGCTGCTAAAGCACATTTTTACAAGAGATAAAAATATCTGGTAATTTGTAGGAAAAAACATTCTAGAAATGTAATAATAATAAATGCCTGTATTTTTAGAGACAAAGTTAAGACCATTGGATACTCTTACGTGATCATCCAATAATTAGGCCTAATAATAATCTCTCATTTAAATTCCAATAATATGCTTGCTATGAGTATAAGACTATTGTTTCTGCCAGGTAGGGTAATCCAGTGAACAGAATACCATGCAAAAACAACAGAATACAATTTTGAAAAACTATTCATTGCGGATTAAAATTAATGCATAGGCGTGTCCAGCGGAGGTGCCACCGGTGCCATGGCACCACCACTAGATCGAGATTAGGTCTGTGCAGAATGTGCTTTTTACGTAGAACGTAGAAGCACTATTTAAAAGCCACTTCATATATTGTTCTAATTAACTTTAATTTCGTAAAGCATTTTCCGCAATACAAAATGTGCTATCGGCGGCCATTACGTTTACGTTGTGATTTGTGAAGCAGCTACACCCGTAGTGTAGAAATGTAGTTGCCGTTGTTGCCGCAGGTCTTACTCAGCGCTAGTAACTTGCGATGCTGGTGCCGCCGCGCCGAACTGCTGGTGACTGTTTATGTTTAGTACTTAGTGCAACTTTGTCAAAACAAAGGAAATGTGTAGTTCACTAGATATTGAAATCCCTAATGTTCGGAAAAGAAAAGTATCAGTCCTATTAGAAGACACTGGTTGCTCTTCTTCACCTTTCTACGCGCCCACAAAAAAAAAAGAAGAATTGAAATTTTGTACTTACTACCCTGTTTTGGACCACCTTGTAGAAAATCTGATGAATACTCGATTTGATCAAGAAACAAAAAAGTGATCTCAGCTTCAGGAAAATTGATGGGATTAAATCTTAATGACTGTTACAAGTGTGAAAGTGAGGACTTTGAAATTCTCGCAAAACAATTCAATGTCAATTCTGCAGAACTAGAGGCAGAATTTAAGCTGTTGAAATCAAAGAAGCATGGGAAAACTGATACAAATTTTCCGCCTAAAAGTGTTCCGGAATAGATAGAATGGTTATCGAAGTTCCAACGAGGCTCAACCTATGAAAACTTTAGTGCTGTTGTTAATAGATTTTGTACAATGCCTGTAACCAGCTGCACAAATGAAAGAATCTTCTCTAAACTGAGCGTCATGAAAACCAAGCTCAGATCAACAATGCGTCAAGACCGTTTAGAAAACTTGATGATTCCGTTTGTGGAACAAGAACTGGCTACTAACGCAAGAACATGTGATATAATTGACAACTTCAAGAACAGTGTTACATTCAGTGTTGACTCTATAAAGTGAGTTGAAACATCATCTTGCAATACGTCATGTTCAAGTGACGTGTATCACTTTGGTCTTGACTTTGACTTTATCAAGTACAAAATAATAAACTTTAACCTTGTTTATATTGATTTTTTACAATACACATTGATAAAACTTACACTTCTGTGTTCCTACCTATATTGTAGGCCTTCTTTGTATTTACATGTAAATACTTACACTTCTGTGTTCCTACCTATATTGTAGGCCTTCTTTGTATTTACATGTAAATAAAAATTGTAAAAATGTTCTTTATATTCGTTATCCAAACTAAATAAAGAATACAGAAAAATAATTTATATGGCTGTCAGACAGTATAAAAAAATGTTTAGGCAATAATTTTCAAATATTTCCCGGATCCTCGTATTTTTAGCATGGTACTTCAAACCCTATGCCCACAGAAAGCTATTTTTGGCACCATCACTACTGAAGTCCTGGACACGCCTATGAATTAATGTGTAATATTTTGTAACATATTATGGTAATAAAGTTTTAGTAGACACATAGAACTAATTTTAAATTGTAGCTGACCGTTTTAGAATAGCAACTACTGTGTTTATATAAAAACCACTGAAGAATACCGTTGCGTTGCAGCCAATAGGATGGGCGTGCCCATAATATAGCACTGGTGCCTGCTATCGTATTTGTTTAGTAGAATCCTGACTTTGAGATTATAAATTCCTTGAGTCAGCCGCGTTCAGTTAAAAGCGTGGGACGAACGTGACAACGTCGCACAACTGCGATTGGCACTTCCAAGGTCTCGGTGTACACAAGCCCATCCCTCAACGGTATTCTTTCGTGGTCTTTACTTTAGTTAGGTTTTTAAACTCCATTGGAAAACCTTTGATTAGACATTCACCTCCTAACAGTGGAATAACCAGGAGGTGCCGTCCGCACCAGGTTCCACGTCCAGAGGAGTGTACATTTTAAAATTTGCTTACTGCCATTGTAATAATTAATAAAATTGTGTAGATAGTTTATTGACACTTTCATAAAATTAATAGTACGATAATTAGGAGTTGAGTGAAACTGTAGGTTTATGACTGTTATGAGTGAGGAAGTTGATTTGTGGGAGGGAGTAAGGGATGCGCTGCGCTGGTGTTTAGTCCATCATGCTCAGACATATACAGCACATTATCCATCCTACCAATGTCTCAAGAAAACAAGCAAGAGACTGTACTTCTTAAATAATTTTAGAATTCATAGTAGAGCATGATTTCTGTGATTTACTCCTAAACTTGACTTAAGCTATTAGGTTTTATTTAACTATTTTTGTGTCTGTATCTTCTTGTGAGAGAAGTTTCAAAACTCAAACCTAAGATCCTCCAAGAGCCAGGCAAGACTTTGTACTTAAGCTATCCTTTCCATCAGGGGTTTACTCGTAATTTTTCCAGTACCGGAACGTTGCCGGAACTGAACAAAAATAACTGGAAAATTTTTGAAATTTTCACTTCTAAAACTCCTATTTTACGTATCTTTGCCGAGTTTAAGGGTGCAGATAATATACTTAATTTTATAAGAAAAGTACACTTGTATATGTAACTATTTTTGTACTTGTATATAGCACATAGCAAATTTTAGAGACACATACTATTTCCAGCAAAATCTTGGCAAATTGTCTCATATTTAGTCAATAGCCTTTATCAGAAATTCAAATCCTCGGTAAAAGACTGCAAACCTAAACAAATTTTATGTATTATAGCAAGAAATTACTTTTCATTTCTTGTAGCAAGAAATTACTTTTCTTATACAAGAACAATTAAATGCAAGCAAGCTTATCACGAGAATACAATACACAAATACAGACGCTAAATTGCCGTGCGGCCGGTGTTCAGGTACATACGTTTAAATATTTTCCTTTTTCGGGGCGCCTTTCGACCTTGTATTTGTGACGGCGTTTGTCAGTGTACACCATTGTTTGTTTGTATTCCATGTTGTACTCTCATTTGGGATATTTGTTTTTTAATTAATTAATTAATCGTGAAATTAAATGAGTTATTCTATAAGAATTAATCACTAAATGTGGTCCAAATTATATCATCTTTGGTCTTATTTTGATTACAATAATCTCATAAATAACTTATATGTTATAAACATATGTTCATGCCGAAAAAGTTAATAATACAAAAGTTTAAGCATCGCTGGTTTTTAAACTTTTCGGCAGCCTTGACTCTGAATCATCGTTCTCTTATGCGGATTTCTTATCAAAGCTTGGCCGGGCGAAAATCGCTAGATCACTGATTACGCAGTACTTCAATGGGAGCTTTTATTAGGACGCCGGGCTCCGATTTTGAGCAGTCCTGCCTCCCTCTACTTCAAGCGGTTTCTGCCTGCGTTTTACAGTCTAGCTCGGTGTCCATGCCAGTGCCACTATGTTGCAACTGCGACTGCTAGGAAGGCTAGAAAACCTATCGAGGGAGACTCGGCTTCAGTGCGAACGCATCGCAGATTTTGCTCGGCTTGGCTTGGTACCGCTTTGCCCGGTCCGGCTCGACTCAGTTTTGGAGTGAAAAGGGCTAATTTGCAGCCCTTTCGCTGCGTTCACCGAACATCAAAGGTGTGCCGCAAAGCTTGCAAAAAAGGTGTCTGGTGCTCCTATTTCGATTCCGAGCTGAGGGACAATATGGGATACTTTACTGTAGTTGGCTCGCATAGTCGCAACGCACTTTAGTGTGGGGATATCTTGAGGTTTTTCGATTGGCGGAAGTACAATTCTGAACCGAGTGTTGAATGAGTGTGATTGAGGGAGTGGATGGTCCAGTGCAACATTAAGACAAAGTATAACAATTTAATAAAAGCAGTACCGGAACGGCGTTACGGTGCGTTCCGGTACCAGTAAACCCCTGCTTTCCATTAAGAATTCTGTAGTTAAGAATATTTATTTTGAAAATGTCATATCTAGGTTTGTCGAGCAGAAAGTTGGTAAAAGGATTTGAAGTAAAAGTAAGAATGTAATCTGAGTGATTAAATTTTAACCATAAACTAACTACAGAACCAATTATTGTATGTTTAATCTAGGATTTACATTAATACAGTTTATTTTAAAACGTTAAATTTAGTTAAACAACTTTTTAACTTTAGTTTATTTTATATTATATACAAAGATGTAGACTTCGTAGTATGTATTTAGGCTGTTGTAAAAAAACTGCTGTATTGTAAAAAATATAGATATTTCAAAAGTTTTTTTTTTAAATTAACTGATTTGGGGAAACAAAACAAATATATAATATTGGATATTCTTGATATCAATATTTTAATAAATAAATTTAATATTTTTAATTTAATAAATGTAATTATTAAAATGTCTTAAGTTAATATTTATTTTAATATTATCCCAATAAATACGGTATAAAACTTCTTCCAAAACAATTCAACTTTTGTGTAAATAAAAAAGATGTTTAAAGTGCGCTGTTTTATGTTAAGACTAATATGTGATATTACAAACAGGGTGTCTACTAGGTTTTGAAGCCTTAGTTTCTTGAATTTTCTTGACCATAGTCAGATTTTTCTTGACTTATCAGTAGAGCCAGGATGTTTAGGCATTAATAGGCACTTAAAATAGGCAGGCAAAAAAGGCAGAAGGAAACACAAAAAAGGCACTGTAAATTCAAAAAATGCATAATATATTTTAACAACTAGTAAACAAATAATTCAGATAACTTACATTTTTCTGGTTACACATTACCACTACTGCATAGTTTCAACCGATACGACTACAAGGACAACATAGAAGGATCCTTTTTTCCTAAAAATTGGAAACAGTTCATTCTCTCTCTCCCTCCGTTTTCCGCGGTTACTGTAGTTGTAGACAGCATAACTCTGAACCAGGAAAAGGCTAGCGTCTAACGGATGTACAGTTTTATTGTACAGCTGATGTGAAGCGAAACTGGTTCAGAGTTACGTTGTCCACAACTATAAACACTCCTAATTCGTAAGAAATATACATCTGTCGGAGAATTTGGTTTCATAGAACAAGTTTTCGACTTATTCCTGTTCCACTCTGGACACATTTTACTGTACAAACAATATTCAATTTACTTGCAAAAGGCAAAAATTGGCTTTTATAATCAGGGCCGGCCCGAGCTATACGCTAACTACGCGGCCGCGTGTGGCGCCGTGATGCGGGGGGCGCTGAACTAGGCGTATAAAGTTTAAATCAACCAACAACGCACAATCTATATCTGGCATAAAATTTCCGCTTATTTGTCGTTTTGTCAGTTACAGTTGCCAAGCAATTCAACGAAATAATATTAAAAAAGACTGAAGTAATTGGCCTATTACTAAATCAACTCATATAACCTATTACTGATTAATTATAATAAGTAGTATTAAGAGAATATCTGTCAATCTGTGTTTGTGCTAATAGTAGTGGACTTGCGAATTATTTCGGGCTGTGGGCGGCCGTAGCCGCCGGAAGTTAGACCGAGCTCATCGTTCAACTTACACCTTACACCCTGAAACGGCCAATCGACCGATTCAATTGGGGTTAATTAATTACATTAATTAAAATAAATTCAAAGTCATTACAACAAAAGATTAAAGCCAAAGGGTGTCTAAAAAGCCCAAAATTAAGATAAAAAAGTAGTTTCCAATGTGAAAATAGTCTTTATTAATAATTTTGAAGAATTAACTAAAATTTTGTTAGTTGAATGCGTACAGACGATGACGTATGCTTTAGCGACAAAATCGAGCCAAAACCTTGCAGGAACGGACAGGAATAGACTTGTCCAGTCTTGTCTAAATTTGGTTGAAATGAGATAACACTGAAAGATAGGGGTTTGTTATTTTATTGAAAAAAGTTGTTATTATTAGATTTATGTTGAAAGGAGAGTTAAATAAGCAAGGAGTAATAAAAATAATTTTGTTATGATAATTTGTTAAAAAGTTATAGACAAAAATGTAAGCGTAAACAAATTGATTTGGCAGAATTTGAACAAAATCCAAAAACAAAGTAGAGTCGTTTGTAGAGTTAAAAAGGGTTAAGAAAATAAAGTAATAAAAAATATAAAGTTATAAAGTTGAATAGCTAAAAAACAAAGTGTAAATTCATTCTTGGGCATAAAAGGGCCAATAACTCATAAAGTTCAAATGTAATTAAATCATAAAGAATAGCATTTAATAGAGTCAATAATAGGGCATAATCAAGCCGAAGTTCAAAATAAATAAATAATTAGTTTTGTAAAAATAAAATAAATTAATAAAAAACTTTATTAATTCAAAATAAATACAAGGGAGAGTAATAAAAGGGAAATATTCATAAAATAGGGTATATATATGTGTAATAAATTGTAATGTCATGTGAGATATGAAAAGAGCTTTAAAGGGGGGAATGGAACGTCGAAAACCAAACGAAGGCAATTAGAGAAACAAAAAGTTGAATAACTAAACAACCAAACAAGCTAATAAAAATCCAAAACCAGATTAGCGCGTTTCAAGACCAACCAAAGAAGATACAAGCAAGAAAAAATGGAAAATTTCAAATTTACAGGAAATAAATTTCAAAATTTAAACAAAACTAACGAAGTCTATAACTCAAAAATGAAGAAGAGTAGAAACGCCATTCGAATTCCAGAGAAACAAGAAAACGTCAACCAATCCATAGAAGTCAATAAAATCAAAATCCGACCACGCAAAAAGAAGTTATAGAGTTTGGATGAAATCAAAGCCAAATTTGCAGATCGACAAGTTCATACAGGCACGCGAGGCTGAAGCACCAAGAGGGAAGTGACGTCATCGGAGGTACTACGCAAAACAAAACTCAGCGCATACTGTAATTCAATAAATGAAGATAATAATTAAATTAGGCCTAATCGATGGGAAATAAAGGCACTAAAATTCATCAAATAAATCAGGAAATATATTAAGACCAAAAAATATATTTCTAAAGCAAGAAATCAGAATTTCTTGTCACATAGAGAAAGATGCTCGTTTGACAAGTAACAAGTCGAGGAAGCAGCTTGCATCATCTCTAAAGTTTAGTTTAGCACGAAGTGCCAACGAGTAAACATCTGACCGAGCTCAGAGGGTACTTAGAAGAAAGTCGTAAGGTGATCAGTTACGGTGTGCGGTTCGTACTAGCTCCGGCCTAAAGCTAAGTCGGGTGGTGATAATTTCGGGAGAAGAATATCCATATAAACGGCCTATCTTGCCAAAAGATACTACAATCAACTAGGAGAGGACAACTTTAATTAAGCCCAGAAGAAACCATTCTGGGGACGAAGGAGAACAACTTTAAATCGCCGGAAATCGACAGAAAGAATTACGCGTCGAACTTCTTGTGTTCTGTAAGTGGCAAACAATCAATGTTACTTATAAATTTAAATAAATCCCTTTTTTGCAAAGTAATATATAAATTAAATAAATAAATAAATTCAAGTAGATTCTGGGGAAATTGAATAAATCAAACTCGTTTAGTAAATTTCATTACTCACAATGGCAAATCGTCGTATGTAAATAATATAATCATTAATATATAAATTTTAATTAATAAATCACTTTGCTACTTTTCAATATTTGTAATTATAAGCTAAATATTAATCAATTTCATTGTGTTTTTGAAAATAATAATTTGTTGTTTCAAAGTTAATGGATTTATGTTAATCAATAAATCGCTTTTGTGTTTTCAATAGAAAATTTTTGAATATATAATTTACAAATCCAATCAAAATAATCCTAAAACCATTCAGTGCTCTAGTGTAATTAAGTCAGCAGGTGAGTTATTCACGGATCACTACAAATTTAACTCCAAAGGGAACGATCCCGAAAAAGAGTCTAGAATTGAGCTAGTGTACTACACAAAAGACAAAAAAGGTCTAATTAATTTAAATTTAAAAAACTTAAGAATAGGAAACAAAAGGTTTTCCTTTTCTTGCCCTCGCCAAACCTCTCAAATTGTTCTAACGGGGTAGTACAAGAGAACAGCATCAAATAAGGCCTGAAAACACTTGGGTGTTATTTGATGAGGGAAAGTGTTGAAGTTAACAACAAAAGGTTGTGTTTATTGAATAAATTAAAAGGGTAGGGAGGTTTGCGCGTGGCAACCCCTTGACCCCTTTCACGATTGAATAGACTCGTCCGCGTGAGTCATGCATTCTTTACTCCACCCCACCTTCCCTCACCCTCACTCAATACAGGGAAAACACGTTGGAGTTCAGAAGAGAATCCTTGATTTAAATCGTAGAGCCTTTTATGTGCCATGTGGGAACCACTCATTGAACTTGGTTATTAACGATGCAGCTCTATCGTGCAAAAGTGCAGTAGAGTGTTTCAGTACTATACAAGAAATCTTTAACTTTTTTTCCCCCAAGTTCTACCCAAAGATGGAGTATTTTTCTCAATCACGTCACAACCCTCACAGTAAAACCACGATGCAATACTAGATGGGAAAGCAGAATCGAGGCACTGATGCCTTTATCATATCGAAGAAGTATATGATGCACTATATGAAGCCTCTCAAGATCAAAAACTTGATGCATTTGGAAGAAACTCAGCCTTAGGACTCTTAAAAAAACTGCAAAGCTTCAAGTTCTTGTGCTGTTTAGTGACATGGTATGAGATCCTGCACAAAACAAACATGGTCAGTAAACTATTGCAAAAAGTCACAAATGACCTGCAAAGTTCTATGGATCTCATTAAAAGTGTGAGATTATTTCTTGAAAAGATGAGATCTGATCAAGGACTTAACAGCGTGATAATAGATGCAAAGGAACTTGCAGAAAAATCAATGTGCCTGCAGAGTTTGAAAAAGAACATCAAGTCCGGCCAAGAAAGGTGATAAACCAGTTTACTTATGAAAGCGCAGATGAAGCAGTAAACTATGGAATGGATGCCTTTAAAGTCAATTTCTTTTTTGTTGTGCTAGACAGAGCAATATCCTCAATTCAGGAGAGATTTGAACTAATGGAAACTCATAGTTCTAGTTTTAATTTTTTATACGATATCCCAAGTTTGGACAAGATTGTTAACGATACAGATTTGAAAAAAAATTGTAAATACCTTCAAACCATTTTGAGTAATGGAGAAGACTGTGACGTGAACGGAAATGATCTCTTTGATGAACTAAGAGTGTTTTCACCAATGCTGCCTTCTGGAAGTCACCCAGCAGGAGCTCTGTCTTTTATAACCAAGCGTGGTTACGTGGATACTTTTCCAAACGTTTTTGTCGCATTGAGGATTTTGTTAACGCTCTCAGTGTCAGTAGCCAGCGGGGAAAGAAGTTTTTCTACTTTGAGCCAAGAACACTTGAATGGGCTAGCAATCTTGGCCATTGAAAATGACTTATTGAGTAAAATGGACACTGAGTTATTACTCAACGAGTTTTCAAAAGCAAAAGCAAGAAAAATGCATTTTTAATTCAAGTTTTATTTGTGAAGAGTTCAAATTACTAATAATTGTACCTATATGTAATGATGATGGCCTGTAAATAATTATACTTCTGGTTTGCAAGTTTTTCTTTGTGTATTATTAAAACATACCTGGCTTCTACCTTTAATTTCTGGTTAATATTAATATGTGTTACAGGTGCACTGATTTATGGTGGTTTGGTTAGTGGGGGGGGGGCGCCAATATGTTTTTTGCTTACACTTGAAAAAGACCTAGGGCCGGCCCTGTTTATAATTCAAATAGGCTGAAAGAGCTTAAAAAGGTTAAAAAGGCAAGTAGGCAAAATTAAGGCATTTTGCCAAACATCCGGGCTCTACTTAACAGTGTTTAAATTCTATTTAAAATAAACTCACACGAATTAAAAAAAATGTTTTATGACTTTAAACTGGAGTATTCTGAATCTGCTTTATGCACATTACACAAATAATTAATGTACATAATAGGACTAATGAAATTTATAGCTACCCATCTACAACAGGGAAAATCCTAAAGTAGTCACATATATATTGTTACTATTTAATAATAGTAACAACATTATTGGACAATCATGCACAAAAAATGTTGGTATTGCAAACTAATGTTTTTCCATACTTGTCATACATTATCAGTTCAAAGCGATATCGAAACTAATACAACTCAGAACTATAAAGTTCTTTCATAAAGAAGTTGGACATGTCATGTGTGTGCCCAACATAATAATGTTTGTTAAGTTGCTGCAAACAAGACACATAAAAGGTTTTATAAAAACAGACCTGCATATTTACAAAATTATACATAACAAAATTGTATTTTTTATAAATAAATTCCCCTATTCTTAAATTAACTTGTAATAGTTTTTTTTAATATTAAATTTTTTGTTGGTTCCAGTTAGTAACAACAATAAATCAAATTTCTTTAGCACTAAAGTGGAATAAAAATATTAGTAATATTTATTGTAATAATACAGCTGTTTTATTTTACAGTAATTACAAGTTAGGTAAGTGAAGTAATATTATTAATTACAATAATAATTATAACTCACAGAAGAATTAAGTTTTTTTAAATAAATATTTTATTTTCTTATATTCAGCTCTTCTAGAAAAGAAATCATGAAAAAGATAGTAGCCTATATTTATGGTTCTTAAAAACTCATGAATGGCCCATCCTGTTACATCTGGGCAGTCTTATATAAGCCTTGCACAAAGTGTAGAGAGCAAGAGCCAGTTTCAAAAATTTCAATTTTATCTGGCTCTGATTCGTCTTTTAAAATTTCCTTGATATCTAATAAAAACTTTAAATTAACATTGGGACCGTCTACTGATATTTTAATAATATTTATTTGTAAATTTTTTAATGACAAGCCCAATTCAACCGAGGCATTTGTAAAGAATTTTTGAAGATTTTCTGCTGTTGCTACTTCTGGTTAGAAATTCTATCCCAATAGCGGACTACAATGTCCATCTGCTAAGTTTGTGAAACACACATTTTAACATCATCCACTAAGGTTTTTCTGGAAGTACGGGCCAAGTCCATAAGTGATCACGAAGACAACTTATCTTTTTTGCGTTTTAAACTGTTTAGCTATTATACTTTCTGGAAATATCAAAGGAAATAACTTGGAACTAGAACTTCCACTTCTCAAAGAACCATGAGACATTACCTTGTTAATGGTCCAAAGAATTTCAGCTTTTATGGTATCATTTTTCAAGATGAATTTATCTAACTGCCTCATTTGGTCTTAGGACGTAGAAGGAGCTTCAGCAATTTCGACAACCTCTTGTGGATGACTAGATGAGCCTATTTCAGATTCAATTTGAATGACTTTTGTGGATACTTGAGCAGGCACTAAACTTGATTTAAAACTTAGAGTTGTCTGTTTCGCAGTTAAAAATGAAAGAGATAACTCGGAATGAAGTTGGCTTTTTTCATGGATTTTAACTTCAGAAATTCCATTATGCCCGACATAAAAATCAGATTTTCTAAATATACACATGGCACGAAAACTGACTTTTTTATTGGCCGAAGCCATAATTTCCACTCTTTAATGTCAATCCATTTTTTGTTAAAACTGCACTTTCCTGGCATGATTATTTAGTAATCTGAATAAAATATACTTCAAAATACAAATTTAGTTTCTCTGAAAAAGTAAAGTTGAAAATGTTTTGTAAGTAAAAAGTCAAGAAGATTTAAAATTGACTTTGAAAGATAGACTTCCACGGTCAGAAACATTATTATTATGTACTTATCATTATCATTATCATTATCATTATGTAAGACCAAGTACATAATAATAAAGTTTTAAAATTGTACAAACTGTGGTTTTTTAATGAGAACAAAATATAGATTATACAAACTTCACTGCTAAGCATAGTTGCAGTTAACTTTTGAAAGAAATAGATTTACATAATATGATAGTTTTACAAAATAGGACAGTACTAATGAACAAAATGATAACTAATATTAAATGATAATACAAGATTTATAGTTTTTTCTTTAAAATTACTGTAATAAAAAGTAGTTAAGTGCTATAAATAATGACTTATTGTTTTTAAATTGATAAAACCACAACAGGCACAACTAAATTAAAAAATAAAAAGTGAAGTTGTTAGTAAGAACTTTTAGTTAATGGCTGTTTGCAGCACAAAGTTCAGTGCCCTGGGCAATTGGATCGCCAACCCCTGCGCAAGAGAATTATTAAAGATCAATTTCTTGACCTAAAGTTTCCTTTATTGACTTTTTCTTGATTTTCTTGACCAGTTTCCTTATTCCTTTACTTTTTCTTGGCTTTCTTGACCAGTAGACACTCTTTATATGAGCATATCATTGTTGTTAATGTTGTGTAAAATTTAAGAAATCTCTCAATGCAGCTGAGAAAATACACTTAAAAAATGTTATCTTACTTTTTTGTTAGATTGAGAAAATAATGCAAAAATTCCCAGAAAATTTAGAGGAGTGAGGGGTGTAAACTGTTAGGTGGGAGTGCTGTCGTGTGGATGCAGCGAGAGGGGAGGGGTGACAAAAGACTGTCCACGCAAGGTGACATTAGTCCTGGCAACGCCACTGCCTCCTAATATTTTTTATAGTGAATTGTAGCCCTTAATAATAGCGGTGCTATGAAGTTACAAAGAAGAGGCACACCTGATATGGATGTACTTTCATCCTAGCTTGTAAGAGAGTGATCCTATGAATTAGTTAAGTCACTTGCTGAATTGATTAACTCTTCCTTTCTTGAGCAGTTTACCAGTCCTCTAAAGCAAGCCAAAACGAGAAACAAAAGATGTTGAAGCTGGAATAATCAATTACTTTTAACAGTATGAAGCAGTTCAGTGTCGTTCAACCAGGAGCAAATTTGATTTCCAGATGGAAAGTTAAGCCATAAAAACCAATTGCAAGTCTTATTGACTTCTAGTCAAGAGCTTTGATTGTAAAAAGCAAGTACAGACCTAATGACATCTTAACCTATGGAAGGCCTTGGTTGTTAATTATAGTGTTGATCACAAACTTCATAATCCTGTCTTACAACTTTGTTACTTAAAGGTCACATTGTATGGAAGTTGCAAGAAAATGTTGTGGCCAGGATCGAATGAACTCCCAAGGGAGTCTGTTCTTGGAATTGTATTATTTATTTCATATGTCTATGTAAAATTTATTTTTCATATTATCAATCAGATGTTTACAAAATATTACGATTTTATGATAACACAACAATCCTTTTCTAGGCAAATTCCAAAACAAGCCAATACTTTGCTGGGAAAACTTAACAATTATTTTTGTTTAACCAATCTGATAAAGCCTAATTAAGACAAAAATACTGGATATGGTTATTAACAATAAATTTAGTTGGAATAACCATATTAACAGCATTTGCCAAAATCTATGATCAGATTTGGTTCTAACTTCAAGCACTTAAAACGAGCCCATTATTAGCTAAGGCCACTTTAAATATGGAGTGCTAGGAAATTACTAGTAGGTGCACATAATATCGAGGACTTAATTATTTGCTACTCACCCAAATTGCAGAATAATGTAAAACTTATATTATTCTTAACACTATATGTATGTATATATACAATTAAATTAAATTGTGTAATTACAACCATTTTTTATTTACAAGCTAATATTTTATTTTTCAGAAGATAATATATCTATACATGATCTACTTGTGCTTGTGGATGCTGTTCTTTTTAAAAACAACTGGCTTTTATTTTTTAACTATACAACTGATTTAGATTTTCATGTAACAAAAACTGAAAAACTAAGAACTACAATGATGAAACAGACTAGCAATTACTTGTACAAGGAAATATCCTCTCTAGATGCTAAAGTGATATTAATACCTTTCCAGGTATTTATACAAATCTATAATTGATCATTTTCAACAAAAATACAAAAGCTAGAAGGGTAGTAAGTCTGCCAAAAGACGTACAATTTAGAATTAATTTTAAGTTTTTGTGGTTTTTTGCAAATATGGTTCATGTTTATTCACTTTTATAGACAGATTTTAAAGATTATTTACTGTAACAAGATTAATAGTTTTTCTTTCAATTAACTTTTCTATTACAGTAGGCACTCTGTTAACCGACCATGACGGGGCCGCGGCAAGGTTGGATAACGAAAAAGTCGGTTAAAACGAACATCGTTAAAAACACCTTTTAAAAGAGTAAAATCATTAGTTTTCATTACCTACAGTAACATCTATACTGTATATATCGTTTATAAACATCAATGTAATGTAATAATTAATCATTTACTCACCTACATTAGACGTCAATCACTACTCCCAGGTTTGCAACACTTAAAATTAAATCTTTAAACGCCGTAAAATTAAGTATGTACACTTAATGTGTACAATAGGGTGTACTCTATTCACATAATAAAAAACTAACACATTTAAACATTGTACTGTATTTATAAATTACTCACATAAAAAATATATTTTTTAAATTCTACAACTTTTAAATACGCACAGCTATCAAAAAATTACACAAAGCTGTGAGACTGAAATAACTGCAAATTACACAACAGATTTACAAGAAAAAGTCTGTTATTTTCTTTTGTTTTTCATGTTCCATGGTTTTCTTGAACGCTTAGTCACGCCACTTTTTAATGAACATTACGTCCACTGCTGTTGATGCCTTTTGCTGTTCGATGTAGAGTGCTGCTAGTTGAAGAGTGTTTTTTGCATCAGCATGACTAACAATGTTACACTCCTTCTTCAATATCAATGTCCTCGTCTTCTGGATCTTCGTTTATCACAGCCTGTACGATTTCTTCATCTGTCAATTGTTCATTGGTCATGCTATTATCAGCTCCAATCCATTCTTGAACATCCTACAGTTGGATATCGTTTAAGTTAGGAAGTCTTTGTAAATCTTTCATCAAAGCTGCACTGTCATCTGGCTCTTCCAAAGGGATATCATCAGAATTGAAACTGGATTCAATTACTTTTTCAATGTCTAGCCACACTTTTCTCCAAGATTTTACGAATTTAGAACTTGGTATTTCATCAAAAGCTTTTGCCTCCATCAAAATGACGTCTTTTATGTTTATGACTTTCAAAGAATCAATTATTCCTTTGTTCTCTAGCTCCATTTTAGCCAAGATTTCTGAGAGTATCTTTTTCCTGTAGCGCCTCTTATGACACTCAAAAACTCCTTGATCCATTGGTTGGATGATACTTGTAACATGTGGTGGTAGGAAAAACACTTTACCCCAGGCTCCTCTTCACATTCAATGTTATCAGGATGTGTTGGCACATTGTCTAACACCAAAACCGCCCTGACGGGCAACTTTAAGCTTCTTAAATGTTTTGCGACCCTAGGACAAAACTCATTGATCAACCAGTCTTTCAACACGTACACATCCATCCACGCTGATCGTTGATTCTTGTAGCACACCGGAAGTAGAGAAATAATTATATTTTTAAATGCGCGAGGTTTCTGACACTTTCCTATGACAAGCAGGGGGATTTTGTGAGTTCCAGAGGCATTAGAACAAACCGCAACAGTAATTCTCTCCTTTTTCAATGTAAATCCAGCAGCTGACTTGCTGTTTTTACAGGCAATCGCTTAAAATTCAATCCTGTCTCGTCCATATGGTAGACCTATTCAGGTAACAAACCTTACTTTTCAATTAAACCTTTGAGTTTGGTTTTCCATTGAGCAGCTGCAGCTGGGCTAGCTGATAGATTCTCACCACACTCACTTTAAAAATGAACACCGTGACGTTTCTTTCAACGGGCCAACCAACCATCACTTGCCGAAAATTCACCTCCGTTTTCAAACTTGCCATGTAAAACAACAGCCTTTTCTATCAAAAATGGGCCAGTAATAGGTGTACCTTTGCGACGCTCTTGCATAAACCATAGCCACAATGCATCGTTGACCTGTTCATTTATCCGTTTCTTTAAAGTACACCTCGTTGTAAGCACTTTATCCGACTCGATTTGGGTGCAGAAATCTTGTATAGCTTTTTTGTTTCTCTGCCAGTCCTTTACCGTCGTCACACCAATGCCGAATTCATCACTTAATAATTTAGCATTAAGCTTGTCTTTCATAGTGATAACAACACGTTTTCACTTGGAATCACTCATTGTGGAATCGTTCACTACAATACTGTAATTTCAGTACGGTACATATCTCGCACAAATACAATACGTACTTCGATGCGGCACAGATACAAAAATAAGATGCAATTCACAAAGTGAACTGTAAGCAAGACAAAGCACTACTGACCCTTCTCGCTATACAAACTAGTGAGTCACCTGTTACTAGGCAACATGTAGCGACTTGTCTGCTTGCGACGGTCGTTGCTAGCGAAAGTTAAAAATAGATATTGTAGTACGGGTACGTCTTCCTGGAAAGGGTCGGTTAAGCCAACGGGCGGTTAATGCGAGGTCGGTTAAGAGGGCGCCTACTGTACTTCAATTTTGTTCAATTCAATTTAATTTGTGATTCAAATAAAAGTTAATTTATTTTAAGTTTGTGCAATACCAGGACAAACAGTTCCATACAGCTATCTTGATACTTTCTTTCCTGATACTTAAATACTTTATTTCTTGATATTTTGTTTGTTACTTTCTTCAACATATTTAACTTAAACGTGATTAAAACGCGATTTTAGGTTGAATCACTTGAAAACAGGACAACTTTTGTTATCAATGATTAACTTATACTTTGGGTTTTATGTAAAATTTACTGTTGTATGTATTTGACTGTAATAAAAATTAAGTCCACCATTAAAATCAACGTAAGAGTTTAGAAGCGATAGTCTAGTAGTGCTCAAGCATGTGTACTAATGAAATTATATCCAACCAGCCTTCGATACATTCACTCGAGTGGTGTTGCAAATTCTTAAGTTCAGAAAACTAATTACTGTCTTCGTTAATTAAAGGATGTCAATTTAAATGTTGCTCAAAAGATAAATCGTGATGGTTAAAATAATTTTAAGAACTTAAGAATCTTAATAGTAAACTATGTACCGGTAACTTATGAATCAAAGTATGTTTTTTAAAAGAAACTGAATTTTTTTAAAAGAATTATTATATATTATTAAAAATTTTAAAGTTATAACTAAAATAGCATTTTCTGTTAAATAAGGAATTAGTGGAAGTTGTTCAAAGATCATACAAATGAAATGAAATGAGCTAGTATATGGCAAGCCGTGTGGTCGCGTGTGGTCGGTTTTTATCAAACACTGATTAAGTATATTTTAGTTTTCATTTCAAATCATAGTGATTAATAATCTTACAGGCATACTTTCAAATAATACCTAACTAGCCATCTACGTATAATAGTCTAAAAGGTTTACTAAAATAAACTTAAATTTACTTTATCAAATTATGTCAAACAATAACATTTCTACTTTTATTTTAGGATATGGAATACAACATGATAATCATTTTGCCAAATGCAATTGATGGGATACATAAAGTGGAAAATAAACTTGCATCTACCAACTTCGAGGAAATTCTGAATAATCTGAAGAAAACAGAAAAAGTGTCGTTGACAATCCCAGAATTTCGAATGGAAGTTAAAATAGATCTTAAAACCTTATGTGAAAAAGTAAGCATTCTTTACTACAATATGTTTGTGTTTGCTTCACTGGACTGGATGTGATATATAAATACCTTAGTTTTGCGTTAGTACTGCTCGCAGTCCTTTTTTCATCACCGTTTAAGTGATGATGCGCATTTCGTCTATTGAACTTTTAAGTTTGTAGTTTTGAGCCTATACAGCCTTTTAAGTTTGTAGTTTTAAGCCCATACGGCCTTTTAAGTTTGT